>PVJS01037511.1:0-19873 GCA_004027185.1 Glis glis
ATATGTGGAAGCTAGGGAGTAATCGGGATACCAGAGGGACTCCAGACAATGGAGGAGAAACTCCAGTGGAGTGAGGGAGGTGGTCTAGGGGAGGTGGAAGGGGAAGAGGGAGAATCAATGAAGGAATCACGTCCATTGACATTATGTACATATGTGAGAATACCAATGTCAATCTCAATATCCTGTATGGAGAAGCGGGGAGTGGGTAGGGAGCCTGGGGAACACTCACCAAGTGCTGTGTGCATGTGTGTCACTGTCAATGTGATTTACATTATTATGAGAGAGACTATAATGCACCAATAAATGTATTTTAAAAAGGAAAGAAAAGAATTGGTCAGTGCAACTGCCTAGTTCCCAGTATTCGAGATTGTTTATTATACAAATAACACCATAATATTCTGAGAAACTAATATCAGAATAAAAAAAGAGTCATCCAGTATTCAACTACCCTGGGGCACCAATTTCATTTGTTTCCTTCCATGTAACTGTATGAAGTTATACAGTTTTCTCTTTTACACTTACTGCAAGAGCACTTTTCCACATACAACGACGCTCCTTTAAGAGTGACTATGGGCAATTTCTGAGCTGCTGAGATTGAGAGTGGCAAGCAACACAAATGGCAAGAATTTCAATGCCTTCTCCTGTCATACTTGCCCAGACATCTCCACACTACTCACTGTTTGCTGTCACTGCACTAGTGAAGAAACTGGGATCAGGATTCCAGGCCCTTGCAGTGGTCCTGGGGGAGGGGAGCAGTTGCCATACCTTATGTCCCCTCAGATAAATCACCACATAGCTCTGCGATTGAGACTGGGGCTGACTTAAGTTTCATAAACCACTTAATAAATGAGAATGAGCTAATGCTCAGGGTCATACAGTGTGAAGATCCTGGAATAGCCACAAGAACACTGATGAGGAGTCTGGGGGTCTGGTTCCACAACTAATTCTGTTTTTGTTTTGTTTTGTTTTGTTTTTGTTTTTGTTTGCGGTGCTGGGGATTGAACCCAGGGGCGTTCTACCTCCGCGCTACACCCCCGGCCCTATTTTTTTATACTTTATTTTGAAACCGGGTCTCATGAAGTTGCAGAGGGCCTCACTAGGTAGAGAGAGAGAGAGAGACAGACAGGGAGAAAGAGAGAGAGAGAGAGAGAGAGAGAGAGAGAGAGAGAGAGAGAGTGAGCGCTGAGGCTGGCCGCAAACCTGGATCCTCCAGTCTCCACCTCCCAAAGTACTGGGATTACAGGCATGCGCCACCACGCCCAGCCCACAACTAATTCTTTATGACACACTTCTTATTTGTAAAATTGAAAATTTAAGCTCAGTCAGTGGTTCTTACCCTGTAACATGTTTTTGTTTTGGGGTGTGTGTGTGTGTGTGTGTGCGTGTAATATTTGAACATTCTGATGCAATGAGTCTGGGGTGAACCCTAAGCATAATGAAGAAATGAATCTGTCCACATCCACCAAACAAGTACTTTTATTAAATCAATAAGCCCCAAAGTCTCCATCTTTCATTAGAGATGGGGAGGAGGAAAGAATATGTGTATATTGATTTTTTTATTCCTCTCAATATCTCCATGGATATTAGAGATATTGACTATATATAAATGTTCTATATGTATATAGAGATATATGTAGAGAGATACAGAGAAAAAATGTAGGATACATAGACAATAAATATTCCAGCTCCTGCAGCATAGACTCATATAGTTTTACAAATTCTTTCCATGTTTGTTTATGATACACAACATCTCTCGGTAAAATGTAGATTTAGAAATAGTTTTAAACATTAGCTGGGCCAGGTGAGGGGGCCACATCTTTAATCCTAGATACTTAGGAGGCTGAGGCAGGAGGATTACAAGTTCAAGTCCAGCCTGGACAATTTACCACAAACAAAAATTAAAAGCCTGGTGATGTAACTAATTGGTGCCACACTTGCCTGGCATACAGAATGCCCAGTACCACACACATGTAAAGTTAGGTTGGAAAGATGTGTTGACAACAATGTCCACACTGAACAGCTACTTCAGAGAGTGCACAATGGGCGCATATTTCCACAGCGTATGGCGTGCTTTGTGGTTTTCAGAACCATGAACATCCTTGTGGAGACATATCCAAAAATAAAGACATATCCTCTTTATCTTGTTACTTACCTATCATCCAGTATAGTATTAAATTAAATATACTACTTGGAATCAACCTCCTGGGTATCAATTCACATAACAGCTTTCCAACGAAATAACATGGTATTCTGTAGTATCCACTGATATACTCGTGTCTACAGAACAAAAACACATATCATGCATGCCAGATTAGTTAAGAAGGAACAAGCCAGAAGACGCTATGCTCGCTGTACGAACTGCTCCCACCAGGGTCTAAGGCTGCAGCTGTCCACCTGCTCCAGGCTCACCCCCACACCCTTCCCATCTCAGGTGCAGCCTCCCTGGGATGTCAGCACCATGATGCTCTTGCTATGACCCTCTGTCATTACTGAACTCCCCCCATTGCGGTGTACTCTGGCCCCAGATCACGTGTCCAGGTGCACAGTCTGCGGCTCCTCACTCTCCCCAGAGACTCTGCTTCTCCTCTGACGCTGGCTCTCTCTGAGGAGCACTTCAGGGACTAACTCCAGTGGCAATGGAGACTTCTCCCCACTTCTGAGTGTGAAGAAGGTGAAGTTATTCCCCAGAGCCCCCCATGCAGTTCAGATCCCTGAACTCTTTTTACTTGTGCTGTTCTCATGTTAAAATAGAAAAAGACTTCTCCTTCAGTGACCACACCTCTACTGTACAGCCCTGTCAGCTACCAAATCACTCTTCCACTGATTTCTTCATTCCCTCCATCTCTGATGATCCCTTTCCTCAGCATGGAAGTATGGGTATAACCCAACTATTTTTGAAAAATTCAACAGACAAAACCCGCCTGCTCTTTACTGTGTGAGGCTGCCCTCTGGCTCTTCCCACTCCTCCATCCACTGAGGGCCATACTTGGTCACATTCTTTGTCAGCTTTACCTCTACCTCCAATTTGCTGCAGATTCCACCACCTACTCTCTACTAAGCTCTTCATTTTTTGTGTGTGAGGGTCATCATGATCTGTTATTTGATAAAAATAGGAGACATTATCAGCACTTTTGTTTCTGCTGTCTGTGCAGCATTGGGATTTGCTGATCAAAACCTAACCCTGTAGCCCCTGTTCCCTTGATACTAGGCCCCCGTTTCCTTGGTACTAGGCCCCATAGGCTCTTGATTTTTTCATCCCCCAGCATTACTGCTTTTTATTTAATATTTGCAATGCCTATACAAACTTCAAAAGCTCACAATGTACATGATAAACATATATAATTTATATTTGTCAGTTAAGCAAATCAAGAAATAGAAGCAAAATACTAAAAAATCCTTGGATCACACCATTGGCCCAATTCTGGATGTGACCAGTTTGACCAGCAGCCATGATACCCCTTTCTGAAACAGCGTTCCACTCACTTAAAAACTGTCTTCTCAATCTCGAAGATCTCACCCGCTGTCACACTACTGAAACACTGGAAGGTCGTCACCACGTAGAGTGACCAGATCCTGCCGGGATAGAGAAGAATGGAAACACCAGTCAAGTCAGTGCACTGGGCCAGTTTCTACCCACAGAACTCTACCTGTGGACGATACAACCTTAACTAGATTTCCCTCTAAGAACAGTAGAACTGTTCTGGTTAAAACAGAGAGGGAGCACAACCCCGTGAGGTCTCTCCCCACCTCTGTGTCTCCACAGCACTGCCCCTGCCACTCCATATTTGGACCTTGATGGTCTTAGCCTGCTGTGAACTGAACTGTGTTCCTCTCAAATTTATATGTTAATAACCCCCATTGTGATGTGGGAAGTAGGTGCTTTGGGAGGTAATGAGCTTTAGACAGGCTCATGAGAGTGGTGCCCCATGATGGGATCAGTGTCTTTACAGGAGGAAGAATCAGTAAAGCCAGCTCTGCCATGAGGGGCGCAGAGTGAAGGCCGCCATCTGCAAGCCAGGAAGGGCCTCACAGGAGCCTCACCTGCAGGATGGAACCCTGACCTCAACTTCCAGACTCTGGAACTGAGGGGGGAAATACTCCTGTTGTTTGAAGTCACAGACTCTATTTTGTTATGGCAACCCAAGATAAAGCATAGGTCATAAGAATACTATCTCCTTCAGTGTAACTAGCAAAAATGCCAAGTATCCTTGCTAATATATAAACAAAGAAAACAGCAAGATAAATAAAGCCCAAAGGGGTAAAACATTCAACTAGCCAGTTTGGTTTTAAAGTAAAGTAAAGAAGGAAGCAAGACACCTGAAAGAAAAACACAGGACTGTGCAGGGAACCCTCACTCAGCTCCATATTCCAGACATCCCCACACAGCATCAGCAAAGCTCTGACAATTAGCCTTGACTTAGTACAAATACCTTCATATGGGATTTTAAAAGTGTTCAAAAAAAAATCAAAGTGATGCTGACTAATGAAGAAAAATTGAATTTTGCACCTGTGTGAAAAGGAAGTCTAGTAATGCTTATTTTTCAGGAAAATAATTCAGGTTTAAAAAGGAGAATAATCAGTTAATCTGCACTTTGATAGAAATATGGATTTTATAACAGCTTGACAATATCCCTGAAATACAATGGGCTTCCCTTCATAACCGAATGGTTTAATTGATATGGAGGATGTTAGTTGAAAGTTTTAAAAAAGGAGATGATGTGATGCATCATTTAAATGACATTAAAAAGAGCAACAACAAACATTTTTTAAAACTGTAAACCCAAGTCCGGTGTGGTGGCGATGCCTATAATCCCAGTACTTGGGAGGCTGAGACAGGAGGATCACAGGTTTGAAGCCAGCCTCAGCAACTTAGTGAGGCTCTCAGCAACTAAGTGATACCTTGTTTCCAAATAAAAATGAAATAGGAGAGCCAGGCGTGGTGGCGCATGCTTGTAATCCCAGTACTTTGGGAGGTGGAGACCGGAGGATCCGGGTTCGCGGCCAGCCTCAGCTCTCTCTCTCTCTCTCTCTCTCTCTCTCTCTCTACCTAGTGAGGCCCTCCGCAACTTCATGAGACCCGGTTTCAAAATAAAGTATAAAAAAATAGGGCCGGGGGCGTAGCGCGGAGGTAGAATGCCCCTGCGTTCAATCCCCGGTACCGCAAAAAAAAAAAAAAATGAAATAGGGCTGGGGGTGTAGCTTGGAGTTAGAATGCCTCTGGGTTCAATCCCCACCACCCCCTCCTCAAATGTAAACCCAAGTGAACATCCCTGACTAATTTAAGGGAAAAATAAGAATCCACAGACACTCAATAAATTTTCTTAGGACCGAACAAATGAAGAACTAAGGCATAGGCTGTTTTAAATGTAAATGTTTATACAATAATTAAAATGAACAGGGAAGGCCATATGATCCAGCAACTCTACTTCTGGATACCTATAACAAGAGCTGAAAGCAAGGATTCAGACAGGTATTTGTAAGACCCATCATAGCAAAAGGTAGAAGCAACCCAGATTTCTATGAGCTGATGACTGGATAAATAAAATGTCCTTTGTACATATAACAGGCTATTACTCAGCCTTAAAAAGTAAAGAAATTTCAACACATGCTGCAACTTGGATGAACCTTGAAGACATAATGATAAGGGAAATAATTCCGTCACCAAAGGACAAAATCGTGTGAGTCCACGTATATGAGGCTCCTAGAGAAGTCAAATTGAGAAACACAAAGTGGAATGGCATTAGGCAGGTGTTGGAAGAAGTGTGTATGGGTGTTACTGTTGAGAGGGTCTGGAGACTCCATTCGAGAAGATAAAAAAACGTTCTGCAGTAGGAGGGGGCTGATAGTTAAATAATGTAAATGTACTTGATGCCACTGAGCTATACATTTAAAATGGTGAAAAGGGTAAAATTTAGCCAGGTATGGTGACTCATGTTTGTAATCCCAGTACGTGGGAGGCTGAGACAGGAGGATCGCAGGTTCATCATCAACCTCAGGAACTTAAGGAGGCCCTCCACAACTTAATGAGACCCTGTTTCAAAATAAAAAATTAAAAATAGGGCTATGGGTGTAGCTCAGAGGTGGAATACCCCTGGGTTCAATCTCCATTACCAAAATAAAAAAGGTAAAATTTGTGAAATGTATAGTTTACCATTGCATACATATGTACATGTGGGTAAAAAAAAATTAAAAACTTCCATTCAGTTTTTAATGCACTAATTCATTTCATAAATTCGAATTGTTAAGGGTCATGCATAAGCTTGAAAAAAAAACCAAAACAGCATTTTCTCAAAATCATGGTTCACATTTACTTACCTATACTGGATTTCAGTACAGTCATTTTTTAAGCTACGGAAAGTAGCAGCTACAGCCACTCCCAATACAACTGTGAGAACCATCTTTTCAAAAAGAAAAATAAAAATAAAAAGGAGAGTTTAAATTAGAGGTAAAAAGTTTTACATACTATTTGTTATTATAAGATATCGGGCTACATAATCAAATATCTCCATTGAGATAAACACTTTGAGTGGTTTTGCAAGACTCTGTGAAAATATAAAACAATGTACATTATTAGATTGCTTTCCACATGAAATTGAAAATTAAAGTATCTATTGTTTGAGGAATTGAGCAGACTTTTGAAACAGCCAAGATTCCATCCAGTGTCCACCAGGCACTGCCAGTTCAGGGCCCAGCTCAGGTACCAGACCCACCAGTGCCACACAGGGTAGGAGAGCAATGCAGGCACACAACAAAGTAAAGTCCAAATGACTAAGACTTTTGACTTGAACTAAATCCTCACCTGTTCTGCCAATGAACATGCATGGTTTTATACTTCAAAAGGATCAAGTGAAAGCTGGATGTCTTTACTCTTATCATTAAAAATAAATGAAATGTCAGGGCAGGAGATGTAGTCAGCTGTAGAGTACTTGTCAAGCACTACACAATTAATAAATAACAAAAATTTAAAAGCACACACACACACACACACACACACACACACACACACACACAATAAGTAACAATGGAATTTTGCACTATAAGAAAGGGCTGGACTGGTCCCCACCTATCTAACTTCTGGGGAGTCTTTGCCTGCATAGGAAAGGGCATTGTTACTGTCAACAAGACATTCAGCCTGCTTTCGCTGGAGGCACCCAAGCGTTTCCATTACCCATCTCTGTCACTGTTTCTCCTTCAACCTCAGTCAGTGAGGCCTACAGTCAACATGGTCAACCATTTTGTATAGATTCTAAATTTTTTAAATGATGGGAGAAAATCGAGTGCTTTCAAGGGTGGGCCTTCTATAGCCTCTGATGTTCAGCAGCATGGTCTGTTTTTTGTCTTTGATGGCATCTGTGTTCTTAAGAGTCTCATCAGGACAAAATCATGCCTTGGGGGAAAAGACAAGGCCATTCCCTGGCATATGAAGGCCTAGGAAGTCAATAGGAAGAAGAATCCCCAGGTTCAGACAGCCTGACAGGAAGGAATCCCTGGGTCCAGATGACCCAGTGGAAGATAGAGTTCTGGTCACAATGCTTAAGAACAGAACCCCCTGGGATGGGGAATGCCTCTCTCGCCATGCCATATGCTGAGAGTGATACAGGGATGCCTCATCCTCCCACACGCTCTTCGTCTTCTCTTCCAGATGGGTAACCAGCTGTGTCTTAAGGAACTGGGGTAAGTTTAACCCCCAACCCTCAAAAGAAAGAGGGTAATCTTTTATTGGGAGGCTTGGCCCCATTATAAGTTGGGAGACAGAGAAACATGGTTTGAACCTGTAAGTAATACCATCTTATAATGAGATATTTTCTGTTGTGATCGGGGAAAATAAAGAAAGATTCCATATGTTCAGACCTTATGACCCTGAGGGTTAGCCCTGACCTTTGTAAATCCTATAAAATAGATCTGGTCATTATTACGGTATTAAACTCTTATCTCCCTTTTTAAGTTCCAATACAGGGGATGAAATAAAGCCTGTGATTGAACTACCACAGGAATCCAATAACACCCAGAGCCCTGACAAAGCCTTCTGCCCCTCTACCAGCGAACCCACAGCTGGAGTCTAACAAGCTCAGAAAGAAAATGCCCCTGGGCTCAATCCCCAGTACCAGAAAACAAAACAAAACAACAACAACAACAAAAAAAAACTGTATGTCTTTCTAGGTGAGCTATACTCAGCAGCCTTTTTTTTTTAAACAGGGTCTCACTAAGTTGCTGAGGCTAGCTGTGAACCTGTGATCCTCCTTTCTCAGCCTCCCGAGTACTGGGATCATAGGCATGCACCACCCCACCCAGCCATACATTATTGTTTTAAACTCTCACACATGAAGAAAGAAGTACAGTGGGGCATGTTGAGTTCTACTTGAGTTTACATAAAAGAATCTGCCCAGTATCCCATTGGATCAACTGTAGTTCCTCCATCTGATCCCAATGGGATTATAATAACCTTAGAGAATTTGGGCAAGAAATCCTCTGGTATTTTGTCTACTGGAAGGTATAAAACAGAGCCAGATAAATCCTGTAAACTATAATGAACTGGCTACCACAGATCAAGGCCTCAATACAAATCCCACGGTGCTCTATGAGAGGCTTTGAGAGGACCTTATTAAATACACTATTCTGAGCCCTAGCTGACCTGAAGGGCTGTTAGTTCTAAATGATAAATTCATTGCCCAATCAACCCATGTATACAGATGAAAATTACAAAAGCTAGGCTTGGGGCCTAACACCCTTGCTGTGGATAATTAAAGCAGCCTCCTCAGTCGTTTATAACTCAGACCAGGAAGAAGGAAAGGACAAGGAAAGGAGAGATGTGAGGAGAAAAAGCAGGTCCAACTACTCAATGCTTTACAGTCCAACAGCCAGTTCCAGTTGCCCCTGGGGTATCCTGTCCTGAGGAGGCTGCCACCCCTGTGGGAAGCCTGGATGCTGGGAAAATGAATTTCCGGAGTCAAGAAATCCCCAAACACCCCATCCTCTGGGCAAAGGGCCAGGTCGCTAGAAGAGGGAATGCTTCGAGGTCCATAGGGACCATAGATCAGAGCCCCACCCATTGCTGGTCCTGAACTGAGGGTGCGCTTCCTTCCAATTGGCTACCATATCAGAGATTTGCATCTAAGGGATGGAGCCCAGGGCAAACTTGGACTTGGTAAGTAGAACCATAAATTTTATTTTGAATTTAGATTCTTCCTACTCTGTGCCAACTTTCTTTTCTGGAGTTCTTTCCTCTATATCCTGCTGAGCAGTGGGGGTAGACAGAAGATCAACAGAAATAAGATTTATGTCCCCCTTGTGCTGTGCATGGGGGAACTTTGTTTTCCCATCATTTAATTATGTCTGAATGTCCCAGCCCTCTCTTGGGAAAGGATATAATTCAATGGCTAAGAGCTCATTCGGTCTTCTCTCCCAGCCACAGATACTTGATCTTTCCTCTGACCAAGATTCTAATTCAGACCTTGAGAAGCCTAGGCTAAATGGAGTAAATCCAGAAGTCTGGGATTCAGAAATTCCAGGAAGAGTAGTTAATGTTCTCCCTGTAAATATTACACTTAAATATCCAACCCATTTCCCACATCATAAACCATACCCTATAAAACCTGAGGCAAGAGCTAGGTTACAGCCCTTATTAGCAAATTCCTAAACTATGGACTACTGAAGCCTTGCAATTCCCCTTGCAACACCCCCATCCTCCCTATAAAAAAGGGAAATGAGGATTATACTATGGTACAGGACTTCTAGGTCATAAATGAGGCTATAATATCTGTACATCTGATAGTACCAGAACCTTATAACATCTTGAAAAAATACCTCCAGATATAAAAATACCTTCAGTTCTGGACTTAAAGAATGTCTTCTTTTTCATTCCCTCAAAACCATCTTTCCAGTACCTATTTGCCTTCAAATGTTAAACATAGTAAGAGACAGCAGCTAACCTGACCTGTCCCTCCTCAGGGACTTAGAGACAACCTCCACCAAATATGTAAAAGACTCTTTAGGATCATAAAATGATTTTGTCAAACATACCATCTTTGTGCCCAAAACAATCCCAGGGTACTAGTTCTCCACCTAGATAGCATTAGGGTTCTTATCTAGGGGAAGACAGGAAATTAGACTTTACTCAGTTACCTTACTTTCGGAGGTCATAAATTCCCTTTGGTCCTTCCCCCACCCACCCACTGGGGATTGAATCCAGGGACATCCTTTTGGTCTTTATTGATACCTTCATAGGCTGGGTAGAAGACTTCCCCAACAGGACAGAGTGTGCACAGGAAGTATGAAAGGACCTCCCAAAGGAAATTATTCCCTGATTCAGATTGCCTGGGTCCTTTCAGAGCAATAGAAGACCTGTGTTTATATCTCAAGTCACCTATTTGGTGACAAAAGCCTTTGGAATTAAATATTTTCTCCACTCTTCTTGGAGACCTCAATCTTCTGGTAAGATTGAACAGGCTAACCAGACTTTAAAGTGTTCCTTAGGGAAGCTCTTTCAAGACACTTCACTATCCTGGCTAGAGCTTCTCCCCATATCTCAGACTCTTAATTGCTTCAAAGGCTCATCTCCAGGTTAGCCCTTCTGAAATATTATGACAGGCCATTCCTACACATTGACCTGTTGCTTGGTGCAGAAAAGGCTAGTTTAACCCAATTTGTAATCTCTTGTGTAAGTTCCAGCAGACAATACGTGCCTATGGAGAAGAAGCAGGAGATAACACAAACCAAGAGGCATCTCCTCTCTGTAAGTCTGGGGGCCAAGTCCTCATTGGGACTTGAAAGGATGGATCTCCAAGATCCGTATTAATCTCCTTTACTGTTCTCACCTCTACCCCCCACATCAGTAATGGTGCCCAGGACTTTACTGCCTGCTTTAAAAGAATGGGGAAAATAACAACAATATTCTTTGGGGAAAAAATAAAAGAAAATAGGCTTTTCCCAACATTACATACCCAGTGTCCAGACAAAATTCAAAATTACTCAAAATACAAATAACAAGGGATATGGGACCCATTCTAAAAAGACAAGACATAGAAACCAACTCCAAGATGACTCAAGTATTGGGATTGTCAGGCAAGAATTTTAGCTATTATAACTAATCTAAATGACATAAAGGAAAATATTCTCATGGTGAATAAAAGATAGGAAATCTCAGCAAAATAGTGAAAATATTGGAAATAAGAAAATTAAATTATATAACTAGAAAAGATGACAAGGAAATGAGACAGTCCACTTAAAGATGTGGGTGTATAAAGGATGCAATCTTAAGAATAGATTGAAAATATGAACATATCTTCAGGTTCCTCTGGGACAACAGCAAATGGTTTAACACAAATATAATTAAAGTTTAAGAGGAGAGGAATAAGAGAATGGGGCAGAAATAATACTTGAATGCATAAAGGTTGAATAGTTCTAAAATTTTTTCAAAATATCTATTTATAGATTCTAGACTCTCGAAAACTCAAGCAGGAGAAATATGAAAACAACAAAGACTCATCAGTAAGCTGTAATTAAACTGGTGGGAAACCATAAATTGAAAGAAAATCTTGAAGGCAACTAGTTAACATTAAAAAATACTTATTTGCAGGAGAATAATTAATGAAACCTACTGATTTCACATCAGAACTGATAGAGGACAAATGACAGTGGAGCAATACATTTAAAATCTTGAAAAAATGAAAGCAAAGACAAAGCCCATCAACTTATTGCCTTGTAGCAACAGAAACTATCCTTCAAGAATGAAGGTGATAACAAAACTAAGTCATTTCATTAGCCCTTCTATAAAAATAATAAATCTGTTTAGGCTAAAAGGAAATGATATCAGAAAGAAACTCAGATATTCAAAAATAAAGAACATTAAAAATAGTAAATATCTAGGTAAATATAAAAGACTCTTGTCACCTCTTCCTTTCTTTAGAATGCATATTAAGGAAAATAACATTGTCTTCTGGAGCATATATACATATGCAAATATATATATATGAGCAAATATATATATATATATATACTATAATATATCATAGAAGTTAAGGTGAGGGATAAACTGACCTACAAGCATGCAATGTATTTCTTTTTTCTTTTCTTTTTTTTTGGTACTGGGGATTGAACCCAGGGGCATTCTACCTCCAAGCTACACCCCTGCCCTTTTTTTTTTTTTTTAGTTTGAAGCAGGTCTCACTAGGTTGATGAGAGTCTAACTACTTGATGAGGCTGTCCTAGAACCTGTGATCTTCCTGTCTCAGCCTCCCAATAACTGGGATTACAAGTATGTGCCAAAATGTCCAGCTCATGCAATGTATTTCTAATTTTTAATCTCTCTGCTGCCTTCCTCAAGAAATAAATCATTTCTCTGGATAACGGTTATTCACTTCCGGCTAAACTAACCAATGAGACACCACAATTTAGGGAGAAGGCAGCCTAGAGCTATTTCTCCTAGCTTTTCCTCCTTTTAGGACCATTATCCCCAATCCTTCTCTTATGGTTGGTCCCTGTTTGCTAAAACCACCTCACTAAATGTTTCTTTCCCTGTCAATAGGCCACCATCCTCTAGATGTCGCTGAGGCTTGTTGGAGACTATCAACTAATCGCGCCTGCAGTCCTGCCACCACCATCATCATCTGGATTAGGTCAACTGGGATGCAGATTCCACAGTGCTCACCTGTCATTGATGCCTCCTCTTAAATTAAAACAAAAGAGCCCTAAAACTCCCTACCCCACCCGTTCAACAGCAAAGACCCAGACTCTGAAAGAGTCTGCTCTGGATTCCAGCAGGAAAAAGCTGCTGAAGCTATTCGATGCTCCAAATCTGAAAGGTTTCAGATTCCAAGACCTCGGGGAGGGGGTATTAGTGAGATAGGCAGACATGAGCAAGGGGGGTGGGGGGAAACAGGACTCACCCCACTCGGAGTGACAAAAGGGCGAGAAAAGATCGCTCCACCTTGGGCGATGGCCAACCACAACCATAAACCGCCTCCTTCGTGGCTTAAGTACTAATGGAAAGCTTTTCACTAAGATGGAATCAGTACAGACACATTAAACTGTGGCAGATCACACTGCCTTTACTTTAAAATTTCTTTTTCTACTTAGATTATCCATTTTGGTGTTTAGTTTGTCTAAACAACAAAAATTCTGAGATAGGTATTCCAAGAAACCACTAAAAAAACTTCCCATAAATAAAAACTTCATTGACTTACTTGTCCTATTGACTGTTTCTAAATCATAAAAGGAAGGGTGGGTAGAAGATAAACATGATCCCGAAGTAGACAATACCTGAACCAAGTTGCCCACACATGAGCCCTTCACAGCACAATTAAACGAATCTGTCGGGTTACCTGAGAAATAGTGACTCGGGGGAAAGCCCAAAAGTTTCTAAATGAGCGCCAGATAATCCATCTGAGTTGGTGACAGACGGAGGTGGCACAGGTGATCTCCTCAAAGGCTAAGCTGCTCCTCGGACCACCTGAGAGTTGGTCTAATGCAGCTTTTGTTTCTCTGTAGAAGGAGGAGTTGATGTAAAACTCAGGTAATGTTTGTATGACTGGCTGTTCTCTCTGAACAAGCTCTTCAGTCTCGTTAGCTTTGAAAGAAAAATGGACAAAACAGGGAAACATTAACAGATAACTCTGATTCAACACAGTTTTTGCAATCCATTTCTTTGATAACACCTTAATAATAAAGCTTGAGTACAGAAAACTTACTAGTTTTGTCACTGCTTTACACATTAGAAAAACATAGCTAATGAGTGGTAGAGTGTCCCTTGGATCAAGCCCCACTACAGGAAGAAAGGGAGGGAGAGAAGGAAGAAAGAAAGAAAGAGAGAGGAGAGGAGAGGAGAGGAGAGGAGGGGAGGGGAGGGGAGGGGAGGTAGGAGTGGTGGGTAATCTCAGTACTTGGGAGACTGAGACAGGAGGATAGTAACCTAAGGAGACCCTGTTTCAAAACAAAAAATAAAAAGGGCTGGAAGTGTAGATCAGAGGTAGAGTGCCCCTGGGTTCAATCCCCGGTATGAAGAGAAAGAAGAAAGAAGAGAGGGAGGGAGGGAGGGAGGGAGGGAGGGAGGAAAGAAGGAAGGAAGGAAGGAAGGAAGGAAGGAAGGAAGGAAGGAAGGAGAGAGAAGAAAGAAAGAAGAGAGGGAGGAAGGGAGGGAGGGAAGAAAAAAGAAAAACACAGCTACCACTGCCATAATCTTATTGATTCAGCAAACTTGCTATTCTTTTCCTATTTGGACTCTAATTCTTAAAATGGACTTTTTATTATACAGATGTATAATGCTTAATATAAAAATCTGGAACTTGCTTTCTACTATGGGCAATGTATAAAATGTCATGTTTCCTATTTTAAAATATCATAAAAACAGGCTTCTTTATTATTAATGGAAACTCCCTTTACAACTGACAGTATTATATAAATGTACATTTATAAATGCAATAAAAAGCCCATAGCACTCATGGAAAACAAAGTGTACCTATTGACTGGTATCAGAACACAGCATTAATATGAATTCCAAAGCCATGTTTTAATGAGCCACTGCATCACTGAACTTCAGCCAAATCAATTAGGCAAAAATCTATGAATCCAAGAAACTCACATACCTTCATGATCTTCTTCCTCTCTGTTTAATGCCACAGCAGAGCAGCCTCTACTAATGACCTCCAGGAAGAAGTCTGCAGGGTTGTCGTGGGGCTCACAGGGGTAACCTATGGGAGTCAACCCGAGAACACAACCTGAAGGTCTTGGAAAATGAAGAGGACTCCCTTGCAGTGAGTGAGGAAGGTGACACTAGGGAAGACAAGCTAACAACTTCCCCTCCATCTTCTTGCTCCCTCTCCCCTAATTTATCCTTTCTTCTTATATATTCACTCACCAAACATTACTGCAATTCTCTGTCTCCCTGCAAAAGAATTATTGAGCATGCATGCACACACACACACACACACACCACATTCCAATTTTGGACTTTTTTTTTTTGGTGGTACCAGGGATTGAACCCAGGGGCATTGTACCTCTGAGCTACACCCCCAGCCCTATTTTTTTTTTTTATTCTTTATTTTTAAACAGGGTCTCACTAGGTTGCGGAGGCCTCACTAAGTAGCTGAGGCTGGCCATGAACCTGGATCCTCCGATCTCAGCCTCCCAAGTACTGGGATTACAAGCGTGCGCCACCATACCCGGACAATTTTGGACTCTCTAGAATATCTTACATTAGTATTTAAACTATTATAAGTTATGAAACCCAAAGAGTTATCAATATGCTCTAATGCTTATCAGTATTTCTTTATAAATCTAAAGCTAGATCCAAGAAAAAAAGTATTAAATGCCTGGGAGCATCATGCTCCCTGAGTTTACGTTGCTAATTCTGGAACAGCAAGCAGTATGCATACAGGCAGCGATTGCTTCTCCATCTTCTAAATTCAGATTCGAATCATTCTCTGTCAGGCTGCTAGAGAACCAATCCCCAGAGTGTGTGTGTGTGTGTGTGTGTGTACATATATATACATATATATGCATATATATACACACATACTTTGTGTATTATAATTCTACATCATAGTGAGATTCTACTTAGTGAGGCCTCCGCAACTTAGTGAGACCCTGTTTCAAAATAAAGAATAAAAAATAGGGCTGGGGGTGTAGCTCAGAAGTAGAAAACCCCTGGGTTCCATCCCCAGTTCTGAAAAAAAAAAGTGATAACTAATGCATGCGTTACTTGGTATACTTCCCTCCATATCTCACCCTGCTTCTCTTTCCTCCCTCCCATACATGTTAGTAAGATCAGTAGTGATACCTTCATGTATACACATAAACTTATCTGAACTGTTCCCTTCCCCAATCCTAATTTTTCTCCTCCCTACCTCCTTCCCCCAATCCCTTTCCACTAGTCTACTGGTTTCTCTCCTCATTTGACTGAAATCCCTTTTGTTTCCTATTTTCATTCTAGCTTCCACACATGAGAGAAAATATTCAACCCTTGACTTTCTGACACTGGATGATCTCACTTAGCATAATATTCTCTAGTTCCATACATTTTCCTGCAAATGACATAATTTTGTTCTTCTTTATGGCTGAATAAAATTCCATTGTGTGTATATACCACATTTTCACATCTGTTGATGAATACCTAGATTGTTTCCATAATTTGGCTATAGTGAATTGTGCTGCTATAAACATGGGTATGCATGTATCACTATAGTATTCTTTTTAATACTTTTATTGGTGCAATGTAATTATGCATCATAGTGAGATTCAAAGTGATATAAACATACATGCACACATCACTTGGTGTATTTCCTTCTGTAAACCCCCCATTCTTCCCTCCCCATTCATTTTAGTGAGATTGGTTCATTATAGTGTTCTAACTTTAATTCTTTTGGAAAGATACCTAGGAGTGATAGGTTGGGTCATGTGGTGGCTCCATTCCTAGTCTTTTGAGGAACCTCCATACTGATCTCCATAGTGGTTATACTAATTTACAATCCCACCAACAGTGTATAATAATTTCTATTTCCCTACATCCTTGCCAGCCTTTGTTATCGTTTGTATTCTTGATGATTGCCATTCTAATTGGCGTTAGAAGGAATCTCAGTGTAGTTTTAATTTGCATTTCTCTGAGTACTAATAATATTGAGCACTTTTTCATATATTTGCTGACCATTTGTATTTCTTCTTTTGAGAAGTGTCTATTCAGTTCAATAGGCCATTTTTAATTGGGTTATTTGGTTTTTACGGTGTTAAGTTTTTTTAGTTCTGTATATATTCTAGATATTAATCCTCTATCAGAGGAGTAGGTAGCAAAGATTTTCTCCCAGTCTGTAGGCTCTCTCTTCATACTCTTGACTGTATCCTTTGCTGCACAGAAGCTTTTTAATTTATTGTCATCCCACTTATTGATTTTTTAAATTGTATTTCCTAAGCTTTAGGGGTCTTGTTGAGGAAGTAAGTCTCTACCAGTACCTATATGTTAAGAAAATTGGCCCTATGTTTTCTTCTAGTAACTGCAGAGTTTCTGGTCTAATTTCGAGGTCTTTGATCCATTTCAAGTTGACTCTTATACAGGGTGAGAGATTGGGGTCTAATTTTATTCTTCTTATCCAATTTTCACAACACCATTTGTTGAAAGGGCTGTCTTTTCTCCAGTGTATGTTTTCAACACCTTTGTCAAAAATCTACTAACTATCTGTGTGAGGATTTGTCTCTGTACTTTCTATTCTGTTCCACTAGTCTATGTGACTATTTTTGTGCCAACACCTTGCAGTTTTTGTTACTATATCCCCAGAGCATAATTCTTGAGAGAACATGAACAGCACAGCACACCTGAACTCTAAAGTTGGCCTGAGATATGACTCTTAACTTCATCTCCCTTGGGTTCCCCAGACCCATATATCCTTGATTATTTTATAATGTCAGAAAATAAATAAAATTAAAAATTAAGAAAGACCGCTAATGAATATTTAAGATTTTGGGTCATGGAGAAACACCTAAGATCATATCCAAATATCTCTAATATGAAACAGATTGAATGTAACATTTTTAAAAATCACATAATTCAATCTGAAATAGAATAAACCAGGCACCCCAGAAATGTTGGCACATCAATGTCAGATCTAGGACCAGCCATTCTATTAACAAATTGGTCATTCACATCCATTCAAGACGTAAACTTACATTCTTTTTTTTTTTTTTTGCGGTACCGAGGATGGAGGAACCCAGGGGCGTTCTACCTCCGAGCTACACCCCCGAAGTTGCGGAGGGCCTCACTAAGTAGCTGAGGCTGGCCACGAACCCCGATCCTCCGGTCTCCGCCTCCCAAGTACTAGTATTACAAGCATGCGCCACCACACCTGGCCTAAACTTACATTCTAATGTTACTAGAAAATGAAGTAGCATCTCCACAGCCCTCATGAAGGCAGAAGAAGATCACATGCCAGGTTAAAAACTGAAAAATCACAATCTCTTTTATGGTCAAGAAGATAATATTTAGCATTTTCAGAAATGTTCAACTGAACAATAAATGGCTGTGAGTCCAACACATTACTATTGAACTTTGAGGGAAAGGTCACCATAACTGAAGGAGAACAAAGGCCCAGTGGAAATATTTATACCCATGCATGCATGCATATTTAAATAGGAAAGAAAACATGATCTGAACAATCAAGCTCTGCAAAATGAAAAAAACTCTAGCAACAAACTGACCAAAGGTGTTTTGGAGTGGTGGTACCCCAGGTACATCTACACAAAGATCAAACAGCACTCTTGATGCCCCCCCTTCTTCTCTCCAAGGACTCTATGAATTCACACCTGCTGATCTGAAGTACTCCACAGCCTC
Source organism: Glis glis (assembly GCA_004027185.1). Taxonomy (NCBI): domain Eukaryota; kingdom Metazoa; phylum Chordata; class Mammalia; order Rodentia; family Gliridae; genus Glis; species Glis glis. Next base: position 18,311 of record PVJS01037511.1, read on the forward strand.
CTTCGCAGGCCCGTGGAACACTAGCTTTCCTGCGGCCAATAAGGTGAGGCTATCAAACAGCTTGAAGATGGGATATCGAGGCCGATGAATGGAGAAGATGATTGTTCGTCCCTGCTTAGACATCCTAAGTTAATAGAGGGAAAACAATGAGTCATTAAGTATCTGAACCTTGCACTTCTGGTAAAATACTTTATTCCTGCCATTAGATCACTTTTTTCTCAGTTCAACTTATTTTCTCTTACAAACTTTTCATATCATATTATCAACTTGATAGTTGGGGGAATTCAATGCTTTTATTAAAAACACTAGGGCTTCTTCAAGGGTGGTCCACTGACAGCCTAGAATCCACTGGAATATTTATTGACAATGCCAACTCCGGGACAATCATCCCAGACACTGAATTAGAATCTCGGGATGTGGGTACAGGAAGCCCATATTTTTAACAAGTTCCCCAGGTGTCTGTAAGTACACTCATGTTTGAAAACTAAATATGGGCTAAAACTTAAAACAATAGTAGTATGCTCAGTTCTCACTGATTACTTGTCTTGTGTCTCTTTAAGACTGGTTTTCATCCTTCTGCCCTAATAAATACAGCTAACATTCCTAAGCACTGACTCTGTTTGTGCTAAATGCTTTAGCATTAACCTCATATCAATTTTCACACTATTGTTATACGACATTTCTAGTATTACTATTTCCTTCTTTTTAAGGCTTAAAGGTCAAGCAACTGACCAAAGGGGTCACCAATACTAAGCAGTATGAATAGGATTTTATCTCTGGTCTAATTCCTTGGAACAAACAGTGCTAAACTACCTTAACACGTTATTACTTATGGGTAGGAGAAACAAAGGCCCAAAAGGCCAAAATCATGCCAGAAGATCAGTAACATCAATACAATGTGGAATAGAGGTAGCTAAAGGTTCCTTGTAAGCAAAATGGAGACTTATAACCCAGTCTGAAGATGATATAATTGAAGAGTACAAAGCCCAGAAGGAGTGAATTGGAGAATTAGGAAGAGAAAAGATACTCAAAGTGGGATAATAAGATGAACAAAGTGTAAAATAAAAAGGTTTCTTTGGGAACTATGAAGAGCTCAGTGTTAAGGATCAGGGAATGCGTGTGTGTTTATGTGTGTGTAAGTTGGTGTTGGATGAGGAAGATAACTAAAAGGACTACACAAAGAACAAAACAGGCCCATGATGAACCCATGATTCAAGAACTGAAGATACAATCCGTGTGCAATAGTGAGCTGATAAAGTCATCAAAGCGGGAAGCAGAATTGCAATTGCGTGCAAGCCCTGCCCCTCAAAGTGTGGTATGAGGAGCAGGCAGATCAGCATCAGTATCTCCTCTTAGAATCTCCTGTGGAGCCGGGCGTGGTGGCGCACACTTGTAATCCCAGTACTTTGGGAGGCGGAGACCGGAGGATCCGGGTTCGCGGCCAGCCTCAGCGCTCCCTCTCTCTCTCTCTCTCTCTCTCTCTCTCTCTCTCTCTCTCTCCTTAGTGAGGCCCTCTGCAACTTCGTGAGACCCGGTTTCAAAATAAAGTGTAAAAAATAGGGC
>PVJS01037512.1:0-19873 GCA_004027185.1 Glis glis
TCTCTCTCTCTCTCTCCCCCCCCTGTCTCTCTCTCTCTCTCTCCTTAGTGAGACCCTCTGCAAATTTGTGAGACCCGGTTTCAAAATAAAGTATAAAAAATAGGGCCGGGGGTGTAGCGCAAAGGTAGAACGCCCCTGGGTTCAATCCCCGGTCCCGCAAAAGAAAAAAGAAAAAGAAAAATTGAAATAAAGTAGAACTTCCTCAACTTGATAAAAATCATCTAAAATCAGACACAGTGATTGCACGCCTACAATCCCAGGACTTGTGGGGAGGGGCTGAGACAGGAGGATTGCAAGTCCCAGGTCAGTTTGGCTGGTAATTTAGCAAGACTGTTTCAAAATAAAATAGGGCTGAAGGTGTAGCTCAGAGATAGAATGCCCCTGGGTTCAATCCCCAGTAACACACACACCCATCTAAAATATCCTACAGCTAATGTTATATTATTGGTGAAAGACTGAAAATTTCCCTCTAAGAGTGGGAATGGGACAAGGAGGTCTGTTCTCACTACAGTTATTCAACATAGTAGTGGAAGTTGAAGCCAGCTCAATAAGTCAAGGAACAGAAGCAAAGAGTACACAGATTGGAAAGAAGAAAAAAAGTGCTCCCATTTGTAGACAACATGAGGGTAGACATAGAAAATCCCAAGGAACACACAAAAAACTCCTAGAGCTAATAAGCAAATTCAGCAAGGTTGCAGGATATAAACTGGACACACAAAAATCTATTGTATTTCTATGTCCCAACAATGAACACACGGAGGTCAAAATTTTAAGTATCATCTAAAGGCATTCAAAAATTGAAATACTATATTATAAATTGAACAGAACACAGATAGGGCTTGTATGCTGAAAAATATACAATACTGATGAATGAAATAAAAGAAGATATAAATAAAGAAGATATAATATGAATGTAATACAATCTAATTTAATAGAAGTATAATATAATATGAATAAAGAAGATATACATACCATGTTCATGAATTGGAAAACTCAACATAGCCAACTAGTTAATTCTCCCCAAATTGGCCTATGGGTTTAACACAATTCTTACTGCTATTACAGCAAGATTTTTGTAGATATAGATAACATTATCTTAAAATTTATGTGGAAAAGTAAGAAAACTAGGACAATTTTGCTAAAGAAGAATACAATTGGAGGAGTTAGTATACCTAATTTCAAGACTTACATAGCTATAGACATCAGTACTCTATGGTACTAATGGAGAGATAGGGACAAACATCAATGGAACAGAAAAGAGAAGCCAGAGAAAGGTCCACACAAATACAGGCTTCTGATTTTTTTACATCAAAATTTTGGTGGAGATAGTTGTAGATTCACATGCAGTTGTAAAAATGTTACAGAGACATTATTTGTAAATCTGACCAATTTTTCCCAGTAGTAACAGTGGCAAAACTATAGTACAATTTCACTATGAAGATATTGCTATTGGTACAATATGTCAATCTTACTCAGATTTATCCAGTTTTATTTATATTCATTTGTATCTATGTATATATGTATGCGTGTATATGAATTTTTCTATACTTTCATTGGTGCACTATAATTATACATCATAGTGAGGTTCAAAGTCATACAAAGAAACATGCATATATCTCTTAGTGAATTTCCTTTCATGTCTCACCCTACTACCCACCCCTTCCCTTACGGAACAGTGAGATTCGTGGGACACCTTCCTACATGGGCACAGCATAATTTGAACTATTCATTCATCAGTTCTTCCTTTTTACCTCCACCTCCATTCCCCTATCCTCTTCCTCTATTCTACTGGTATCTCCCCTCAATAATTTTAAGTCCCTTTTGTTTTCTGTTTTCTCTAGCTTCTACATAGAAGAGAAAAAATTTGACATTTGATGCTCTGAGACTAGCTGATGTCACTTAGCGTAACACTTTCTATTTCCATCCATTTTCCTGTAAATGACATAATTTTATTGTTCTTTATGGATGAGTAAAATTCCAGTAAAATTGTGTATATATATCACATTTTTGTTACCCATTCTTCTATTGATGGACACCTAGGTTGGTTCCATAGTGTGGCTATTTTGAATTGTGCTGCTATAAACATGGATATGCATGTATCACTATAGTATTCTGATTTTAATTCTTTTGGAAAGATACTAAGGAGTGGTATAGCTAGGTTATGTGATGGTTCCATTCCTAGTCTTTTGAGGAACCTCCATACTGATCTCCATAGTGGTTACACTAATTTACAGTCCCACCAACAGTGTAGAAGAGTTCCTATTTCTCCACATCCTTGCCCACATTTATTATTGCTTGTATTCTTGATGATTGCCATTCTAACTAGAATTAGATGGGATCTAAGTGTAGTTTTGATTTGCATCTCCCTAATTGCTAATGATGTTGAACATTTTTTCATATATTTATTGGCTGTTAGCATTTCTTCTTAGAGAATTAAGACAACACATTTTTTGAGAAGTTCAGATTAATTGAAAGCACATTTGCAGTCAACTTCAACAGAAGTAACTTTGGAGACCACAGCACCAATATATGACAAGTATAGAGAAAGACTAAAAGATGAATATGGTGCCGGGCGTGGTGGCGCACGCTTGTAATCCCAGTACTTTGGGAGGCGGAGACCGGAGGATCCGGGTTCGCGGCCAGCCTCAGCTCTCTCGCTGTCTGTCTGTCTCTCTCTCTTTCTCTTTCTCTCTATCTCTCTCCTCTTAGTGAGGCCCTCCGCAACTTCGTGAGACCCGGTTTCAAAATAAAGTATAAAAAATAGGGCCGGGGGCGTAGCACGGAGGTAGAACGCCCCTGCGTTCAATCCCCAGTACAGCAAAAAAAAAAAAAAATGAATATGACCATTTATAACAAGTGATGAAAATAGATGTTGGATTACATAAAAACCAAAAACTTTTGTGCACCTAAAGACACTATAAACAGAATGAAAATTCCACCATGGAGTGGGTGAAAAAGTTTGAAAATTATATTTTATAAGAAGCTAGTATCCAAAACATATAGAGAGCTCCTACAACTCAACAAAACTGATTAAAAAATGGATTTTAATAGATACTTCTGTAAAGAAGATATACACATGACCAATAAGCACACACACAAAAAAAGTTCAATATCACTAATCATTAAGGAAATGAAAACAAAAACCACAATGAGATACCATTTTACATGCATTAAGATAGTTATTATCAAAATAAAAACGCAATGTCAATTTTTGGCTAGGATATGGGAAAATTGAAACTCCAAGCGCTATTGATAGGAATGTTATATGTTATGTATGAAGGTCTCCTAAAATATTAAAAATTTAATTACCATATGATCCAGCAATTCCACTTCTGAGTATTTATGCAAAAGAATTGAAAGCAGAGACTGAGATTTGCATGTCTATGTTCTTAGAAGCATTATTCACAGTCGCCAAAAGATAGAAAAAATCTAGAATGGATAAACAAATGTGGTATGTCCATAAAATGGAATATTAGTCAGCTCTAAAATGGAAGGAAATTATGACATATGTTACAGCATGGATGAAACTTGAAGACATTATTCTAAGAAAAATAAGCCAGTCAGAAAAGGATGGATGCTATAAAGATTTAACTGATATGAAGTAGTCAAATTCATAGAGACATAAAAGAGAATGATGGTTGGTGGGGCTGGGGAGATTGGGAGTTATTCTTTCATGGGTACAGAATTTCAATTTGGGAATATAATAGAAATTTTGTGCGCAAATAACGGCGATGGTTATACAACAATATGAAACTATACACTTAAAAAATGGTTAAAATGGTAACTTTTATTTATGTTTTACTACCATACACTGGATTTTAAAAAAGCAAAGCAAATTGACCTGTCCAGAAATATTCAGTCTTTATAAGAAAAATAAGAGTATATCCCAAATCAAGCAGGTACCACTATGACATCCTTCAATTTCATCAGAAGAATGAAGAACAGCCTTCGGCAGCTCTAAAAGATGTTTCAAAGAAAGGATTCAGCCTTCAGGGAACTCTAAAGTGGCTTTCTCAGGAGGCTGAAGGAATGAAAGAGAGACTGAGCAAACATTAAGCAGAAGAGAAGAATGTTTAGACAAAGCTCAAGAAAGGCCCAGTCTTGGGGGTTGTCTGTGGGGGATGAGTGTTTGGGTTGCCTCCCCTGGAAGGGACAAGATGGGTGGAGGGGCTGGAACACATCCGAAATCAGAGACCACATACAAGATCAGTCAAAAGGAGCTTTGAATGCAATGACTGATGTGGCTGAGTTAAATACTTATTTCAAAACTCCTCGCAATAGCTGGGCATGGTGGAACATGCTTGTGATCCCAGTACGTGGGAGGCTGAGACAGGAGGATCGCAGGTTCGAGGACAGACTTAGTAATGTAGTGAGACTACCAGCAGCCTAGTGAGACCCTGTTTCAAAACAAACAAAAATTTAAAAAGGGCTGGGGTGTAGCTTGGAGGTAGAACATCCCTAAGTTTAATCCCCAATACCACATGCAAAAAAAATAAACCTCTAAAGAATAAACAAATGTAATATGTACTAAATTAATTGAAGATTAATGAATTCATGCACTTAAGATCATATGAAAAGTCTCCAAGATGGGCATGGTGGTACAGGCCTGTAATCCCAGTACTTGGGAGACTGAGACAGGAGAATTGTGGGTTTGAGGCCAGCCTCAGCAACTTAGTAAGACCCTCAGCAACCTAGCAAGACCCTGTTTTAAAAACAACAACATCAAAAAAATAAAATAAAAAGGGCTGGGGTGTAGCTTGGAAGTAGAATGCCTCTGGGTTCAACCCCTAGTAACACACACACACACACACACACACACACACACACACCACAGAGAGAAAGACAGAGCCACAGCTCCAATGCGAAGTTCAAATTTCTCCAATTCAAGTTTTCTCAGAATTGCATCAGGTCGGGAAGAAAAAGCATTTTCACCAGGTATCTGATTTAGAGAGAATTTCCCCTGCAAAGATAGCAAAGATTCCTTCAAAAGCGGATGACAAGATCAGCCGTGCATGTGATGAGCGGGACACCTATAAAAATGCAGCCCAAAGTTCTTTCAGAAGATTTTTGAAAGAGTCCACTGGCTATTACTGAAGGCGGCTTATTTCCCAGGAGAAGAAAGCTCATGATAATGAGTTGAGAGCTCTGGTGGTTGAAAGACACTTTCATAACATAAGAAAAGAGAATACATCGCCGAGACAAAAAAATACTATGGAGGAAGATTGTGAAGGTTTTGAAAAGGATCCTTCGTCCCCGAGGTTGCTAATGGGTCGTGTGGCAGAGGCCCCTGAGACCACCAGGGAATTCTCTGGATGACCAGGTCTCTGAGGAAGGAGGGACGTCGGGCTGTGATGGGGTGGGGATCCGGGATGTCTGTGGGGCAGATATCACTTCCCAGGATCAGTGTCCTGGAGAAAGAGCCCTCTTTCAGGTCCACTCCATCCCAACACTGAAACTCCCCGTCATGAGCCTGACAGAGAAGTCCTGGTGCAGTCAAATTGACAATCGAGATTAAACATCACATCTGCTCTGGGTATAATAACTAACACTTGCAGGTCACTCACAGAGCACAGAGTGCCAGATAAATGGCACACCATCGTTGTGGCTACCCGTGCGGCTACCCTCTAAGACAGGGATTGCAGTCAGAGATAAGGAAACTGAGGTTCTAGTAAGCCTCAGATCACATAGCACGGAGGGATGGTAGATAGCGCATGCGCTGACCCAGAGCCCTGAGGACGAGTCTCACTTCTACTGCTTCTCAGTAACTTTCTACATCTTACTTAATGCTTCAGGCTCTTGTCTCTCTCATCTGTGCAGCAGAGGAAGGCTGCCATGCTAGTCGCATTACATGAATCCGTGCAAAACACCGGGCACATAGTAGATCTCCATATGAACTGCTGCTTTTCTTATTATACTACAAGTAAGTGACATACCTGGCATTGAATCTGAGACCTCTGTCCCCAAATCTGTTCACTTTCTATTCTTTGGAAAGTAGTTTTTATTTAACCGTGCTTAGCGTATTGATGGCTTCAACATTTTCCCTTGCACTTGTAAGGAAGTCCTTAATTAAATCACTGTCCATTTTCCCCGAATTTAGCCAATGGAAGAAAACACTTTCCTAATGGACCAGGTATGAAGATGAGATAGTTTTGGAACTTCTGACAAGCTCTGGTTAATTGCAGGAACAATATTTAAGTTCCTGTTTCCACCGAGGCTGGCTGGCTATTCTCAGGGAAATTAGATTCAATTCCACAAACACTTCTCCTACTCATTAAGACACCTACCACTAAAAACATCTGGTCAATTAAATTTAAAACATTAGTCAAACCCGTTGTTGGCATTATACGGTCAAACATCTGGACAAATGAAATTTTAATTAAATGTTTTAATATCACGAGGACTTGGTTTCAAAACCAATTCTCAAATAGAAGGTATTTATCTATATATACCTTTCCTTTCTATGCCAAATGGGGTGGGCTGGGGTTGCTATATCAATTCAGTATTTAAAAAATACTAAATTCTAATGTTAGATACAGTGATCATATGTCTTGGATTTTCCACACTAGTCCTGATTTCTTAGAAATTTCATTCTTTTGCTGGTCAGTTGTCATGCCCCAGTTTTTTTGTTTGTTTGTTTGTTTGGTTTGGTTTTTGTTAGACAATATGGTCTGTAATTGTGCAGAATTCTGAGTAGAATGCAAGAAGCCTCATTGAAATTTTGAATCTGGTTCCATTTACACTGAAATATCTAATTTAACAACTTTCCCTTCTAGGTTTCCCTTTGATAAAACCAGGGAGTCAATTGTGTATTTTCTACAACAAGGGCAAGACATTCTGTCTAAATCTGCAATGCTTTATGCATATGTGAGCACACGTGTTTACATACATGTGTGAGGCATATGTGCACCCACTTGTTATAATGAATCCTCATGAGGTATTGTTTGCCAACCCTTGATCTAGATGAATGATAAAAGTAGCTCGGATTAGGAGTCTAGCAGTGGACACACGGAGAACTGGACAGACTGGAGAGCTATCCAGGAGGCAAAACTGACAGGGTTCACTGATGCAAGGTCTAAGGGGTGGGTGGATTCTGAACAAGAATTTCCACCGATACTAAAAGCAATGTTAGAAGGAATCTTTTGCTCAACTTCTCATATTCTAATAAAGTGATCCAGCTTTTTCTTTCCTCTTTCTCTCTTTCTTTCTTTCTTTCTTTCTTTCTTTCTTTCTTTCTTTCTTTCTCTCTCTCTCTCTCTCTCTCTCTCTCTCTCTCTCTCTCTTTCCCTTCCTTCCTTCCTTCCTTCCTTCCTTCCTTCTTTCTTTCTTTCTTTCTTTCTTTCTTTCTGACATTTCCTCTCTATTTTCCACCAAGATCTCAGACAAGGACTGTCTAAATCTCTCTTGAGTTATCTTGCTTCCTTGACCCATCAAAAATCTTTATCTTGGCATAAGAATTCTCTGGCACGAGGTCATATAATGCTTAAAAAAATTCCCCCAAACACAAAAACATAAAAACAAAAACAAAACCCATCTTTGGACATCTGTTCTGATGCTGCAGCCAAGATCAGGGTCCGCATGGTGCCAGCGTGGCAGCCGCGGCCACATATTGCAGTCAGAGTGTGCGTGGTGCCAGCGCTAATGATCCGGGCTTCCTGCGGAGCCCTGCGCTGCCAGCCTTCTAATTAGGATCTGCTCACAGTGGCCAGGGCTGGGGCAGCCAGGCCTTTCCTGCGGCCCTCCTCTCCCTCGGCTGTCTTCCTCCCACGCACAGCAATTTAGCATTGTGTGCATTTTTTAATCGTGGGCCATTTAAAACAAAGGGGAAAGAAATGCAGGCCTTTCTAGAGGTGCTGGATTAAGAGAAGAGCGGCCAAAGCCAATGGGCATTGCTAATGGAAGAAGTGTGAGCCGCCCTCCTGGTCTCCTTTAACACCTCATCTGTCAGGAGCCAGTGGAAGGCCTTGCCTAGAGTGGAGCCTAGGAATCTAGCTGCTGCGTGGGAAGCTCAGCTTGGGCCTTTGATCAGTCCCCTGGTCTCAGAAGGGCATCAGTAGGAGGTGGCATCAAGCTGCTGGTCAAGGTAGATGCAACACTCGCCAGGCTGTGGCAAGTCAGGGAAAATGACGTTCCTCTGACGTCTTAAAGCACCCTCGGGAGAAGTTTGGAAAGTCCTGGATTTTCTCTGAGTGTGTTGGTTGGTTCTGTGTGGGATCTTCAGGGATTACAGGCTTTCAGAATATTCACATGGAGGAACTCAAAATCGGTAGAAGTAGCCCAGGGCCACAGCATGGCAGTCTCGAATCGTGCAACCAAGACTGGGAGCTACAAGATGGCAGGGACTGTGTGTGCTTCATTTACTGTGATTGCCCCAGGCCTGGCACACAGCCGGCCATACAGGAGACGTTCAGTAAATGAGTTAACCAATGAAAAGGGCGTCCTCATAGTGCCCACCTTCTAGGGATGTGGTGAGGATAAGCGAGAGAGTAGGTCTCAGGAGCTCAGCACTGAACCTGCGCATGGTCACAATGACCGTGTGGGTACAGTGGTCTCCTGTCACAGAGCTCAAACACCACTTTCTGAGAAACAGCCCCTCCTGCAGTTTCACCCCATGCCTATGTGGCCACTTCTTGCCCTGTGAATACGGGTAACATCTACTGTCTCATATGGAACATGGTGTGGCAATGAATTCCCTTTTTATGCCTATCTCCACAACTAGACCAAGAGCTCTCCAAGTCTGGGATAAGATCTCCTCCTCCATATCCTTATTTCCACCCTAGGCACAGTACTAGAGAACACTTCCTGTAGAGGGCCAGACAGTACATAATTTAGACTTTGCAGGCCACTTAGTCTCCGTTGCAATTAATGAACTCCACTGTTCCAGTGTGAACGCAACTTTAGACAATACATAACTAAATGGATGCTGCTGTGTTCCAGTAACACTTTATTTACCAAAACAAACTGTGAGCTGAATTTGCCCTGTAGATCATAATTTGCTGATTCCTACCCTAGAGAATAAAAAAAATTTAGGGAACCTGAGTATAAAATGCAAAGTGAGTATAGAATGCAAATGTGTCTAGATGCAAGAGAATTTCATGCATATCCATAAAGAGCAACCCCAGCCCAGTTGAACCAGGTAAATTCAAATACCACTAGCATTATCCCTCACCTGGGGGACTTAGGACAAGAAGGATGCATGGAGCATCTCCCAGCTTCCTCCCCGCGGCTCCTGAGTGCCTAGATATTTCTTCCAGGAACAGAATGTATACATACTTGATTCTCTCTAATCCACAGGAGTGTCTGAGAGTGAGCACAATTCTTTTTCATGTGTACAGCCAGCAGAGGATGGATTAATTAGAAGCCTGCATGGACCCTTGAGTTCCCTGATTTGTATCTTTACATCCTTGGTGGTGTTTAAGGTCCCAGCTCACTCTAGTGAAAAGTGAAAATTGGGAAGCTGTGAAATGAGGTTAGACCCTTGTGCATCCACTTGAAAAACCGTATCTCCTATGTACTAGGTACTGTGCCTAGGGTGGAAATAAGGATATGGAGGAGGAGATCTTATCCCAGACTTGGAGAGCTCTTGGTCTAGTTGTGGAGATAGGTATAAAAAGGGAATTCATTACCACACCATGCTCCTTATAAGACAGTGGATGTTACCCATATTCATAGGGCAAGAAGTGGCCACTTAAGCATGGGGTGAAACTGCAGGAGGGGCTGTTTCTCAGAAAGTGGTGTTTGAGCTCTGTGATGGGAGACCACTGCACTCACACATACATGGTGCCTTTAATGCTTATTTTTTTTCTCTGCAGGAAGGATGCACCCTAGAAAAATAATGAAAGGACAGTTTTCCTTGATACACCCATTAGGACTTTTTGAAGAAAAGGAGAGAATGCCAGAGAAATTCTTTTTCTCTCAGTCACATGCATTGGCAGGAAGGAACAGCAAGGGCGAAAACCTATGAGCAAAAAGCAACTTTACTTTTGTCTCATGACCTTCATGTTGATTTGTAAGTCAATTCCTCCACTATGGAAAAGAAATTCAGACATTAAGCAAAACATGATAAAGCCAGGTGTGGTGGCCCACACCTGTAATCCCAGTACTTGGGAGGCTGAGACAGGAGGATTACAGGTTTGAGGCCAGCCTGAGCAACTTAGCAGGCCCCTGTTTCAATATAAAAAATAAAAAGGGCTGGGGTAATAGCTTGGAGGTAGAATACCCCTGGGTTCGATCCCCAGTCCAAACAAACAAACAATAAAAAATTACATGATAAAATTTAAGCTGCAACCTTAAAGGGAGTTTAAATGCTTCAAGGAAAATGCTCTGTGATGGGAAAGAAAGCTCTTGTGACTGAAGATTTGTTATTTGGGAAATTTGCCCTTTAACATTTAGCAAGGATGGGCTATGTGTTAAGCATGGTTCTGTCCTCTGCTTTCCTCGGCTCTTCCTTTTGGTTGTCTTTAACCTTACCACTGTTGACATCTGCAAGAAACCCACATATGACCACGACATTCCTTGGCTTAACACCCCCAGACCATTAGTGGGACCCATTGGTCCACAGGACAAATCCCTACCCAAGGCCCTTTGTCATCTGCTTCTCCTGCAGCTCTAGCCACACCCAACTAACAGGCACCATGTAATGAACTCTACCATGGGTCACATTCCTCTCGGCTATGTGCTTATGTGAGTTATTTCATCCCCAACATCTCTCTAGGAAGCTCAATGAGCTCAGTTGTATAGAGAGTGAAGCTGCCTTTATCTCTGAAAAACTAACTTGCCCAAGGTCAAGTAAGTCCTCATGGAATTTAACCCAAGGTCTGCACACATTTGACATCTCTGCCTCTTCTACATAATGTTCTGCCTAGAACATTCTTCATCCCACTTTTTGTTCCTTAGGAAAAGGAAGCCCCTTTAAGGTTTACCTCCAACATTTCCTCGACCACGAAGCCACTCTTGATTCTCTCATCTTTCTGGCTGAGTTCCACTACTGTCTTTTTGGTGTGTTATTTTTTGTTTTGTTTTGTAATCATCGCAGCACTAGTAGCAGATGTCACTCCTATTTCTTTGCCTTTTTATTCCCCATGATAGACTGTGAACACCCTGAAGCTTACTTCAATATTTGATCTTTCTTTTTTTTTTAATTTTTTGTGGTACTGGGGATTGAACCCAGGGGCATTCTACTGCTGAGATACACCCCCCGGTCCTTTTTATTTTTTGTTTTGATGTAAGGGTCTCACTAGGTTGCTGAGAGTCTTGCTACTTTGCTGAGGCTGGTCTCCTGTCTCAGCCTCCCAGGTACTGGGATTACAGGTGTGAGCCACCACGCCTAGGTTTTGATCTATCTTTTTATTCCCAGGCCTAGAAGAGGGATGCAGCATTGACTATGTACCAGATGACTAATAAATAGAAAAGAATAAGTGGGAATGTCTATATTTGGACTGTACCTTTCTAATGCAGAAATAATCTTTAAAACTGACGGGGACTGGAGACTGTGTGTAGAACGCAGGCATATTCTGCTCTTGTTATGCAGCCCGAGTGGCAGGGGAGTGATGGGCTGGTTGGGGCTGGTTGTGCCGTCCAGCATCTCAGAAATCTCTGAAGTCCATCCTAAATGTTTAAATGAAGTAAAGTGGTTGGCTTTATAAGTAATAGAAGTCAATTGTGTTTGCAGCATCTAATGCAGGAACGGCATTAGATGGTCGAGATGGGGCAGCGCCAAGAACTGCTGAGTGGGCAGGAGGCCTGATTTTCAGTCTCCCTCCGCATCCATTTGTGATAATCTGGGTCTGGCTTTCAACCAGTCACCCTCCTAACAAGACTTGCACAAGACAGCCTTTGGCCCCAGCACAGACATGTCCTGCATCGGGAGTTCACTTAGGCAGACTTTGAAAACCACCCACACATACACACACACACACACACACACACACACACACACACACACACACACGCTAACAGTTCTTTCTAGATACACTTTTTATCTTCATTGTTACCAACACATTCCTAGCAGGCTGGCAGACATTCAGGCAGAAACTGTAATATTTAGATGCGCGGGGTACCTTCACTCCCCTGCAAAATGAACTTCGGACTGAAAGGCAGAGGAAACAGATATTCTGTCCTGACCTGAGACTTGGAATCATTGAGGAGAACTTGCCTCTTGGCTTCAGGATACGGCCTGAGACCAAAGTAACTCACCTCGATTCTGCATTTCATAGGGGAGCTGCAAGTATCTCCCAGCAGGAGACTCTTAGGCTAACAGTCACAAGGATGTTAGTAAGCAAGATGAACATTCATTGTCCCACCACACTGCTCTACGCATGTACGGTAGTGTGTGTCTAACAGTCGTGATAATCTGAACATACAGGTGATTTCATCGTCCTCATTTCACAGAGGAAGAGGCTGAGGCTTAGAGGGGTTCACCATTTATTCCAGACCTCAGTTAGTAATCAGCCTCGCCTAAAATTGTGTTCACATGCATCTTCCCCAGAGCCAATGTATTTTTTTTTCTTTGTGATACTGAGGATTGAACCCAGGGGCATTCTACTTCCAAGCTACATCCCCAGACCCTTTTATTTTTTTTTTGAAACAGAGTTTTGCTAGGTTGCTGAGGGTCTCGCTCCATCGCTGACACTGTCCTTCAACCTGTGATGCTCCTGTCTCAGCTTCCCAAGTACTGGGATTACAGACATGTGCCACCACGCCCAAGGCCTCTGTTCTTAAATGCTATGTTTTAGGGATTAGAGAAGTCAGCTCCAATCTATTTGAATGAGATCCTGAAGAGTGAACATATTCCATGGAAACAGGATGTCAGGATGGGTCAAGTTTGCTCCATAGAACCCTTAAGAGTTGCGTATGGGGGAATTATCTGAGGTGCCTCCTGGTGTTGGTGTCTTAGTTTTCCTCCTGGCTGATCTTTCTATACTCTTGGGAACCTGTGACAACTGCAAGTCCAAATGTAAAGATTTTTTTTTGCTAGAAAATGCCAGGGGACCCAGGAGATACTGGCGGTGCTACTGTGGGGGTCCCCCAAAAGAAGCTGAAAATAAAAGCAGAGGGGGAGGCATTTGTGCTGTTTTGATGGAAGCCTGGTGGCTCCATGTGAAACAACAGTCCAGAGGACAGCAAAGCAATCACGTGCGTGGAGGGAGGGCGGGGACTAGAGCCAGAGAAAGGAGAACATCCGCAGACATTAGCAGCTGACGGTGTCTTCTCATTACCCCATGGGAAGTACTTTCCCAAAATGCTTTGGAGGAGCTCTTCTTTCCAGAACACTTGGGTTTTCTGTGCGGTTGCACTGGTTCATGTGAAGTGGTCACAAATACCTCACTTGTCGCTTATGGTAGATTGTAAAATTGTTCACACATTCTTCCTCATCCTCCTTCTAAGCCCTTGCAAAGTGAAGTTGCTATATTCCCATTGAGAAGGTGGAGTTAATCTCCACCTCTTTAATCTGGGTGTGGCCCTGCTTTGGCCAATGAGATGTTAGCAAACCTAAGACTCAAGCAGAAATGCTGGTTCCCCAGACACCAATGTCCCCCGTGATGTGAGCTGTTCTGGGATTATTATTTAAGGCCACAGTCTTATACTTAGGTTCCACATCTAAAAATTACCTACATGTAATAGAAGTATGAGGACTAAAGATAACACAAAGTGTTCAGCTCAGTGAGCCTTGGGACTTACTCTCTTGTACTTGGAAAACCAAGACCATCACGTATGAGCTTGTACTACCCTGCCGAAGAATGAGAAAGTATGGAAAGAAGAACTGAGGTGTCCCAGCTAACAGGCTGACCACAGCTAAACTCACATAGGAAGCCATCCTAGATCACCAGCTCCAGAAGGATGGCCCAGCCAAACCAGATTAAAATTGTGGTGGGCTTGGAAATGAGTGCAGCTATGCTGTGGAGGTCAGTGTGGAGATTCCTCAGAAAACTGGAAGTGGATCCACCATATGATCTAGCTATACCACTCCTGGGTGTCTTTCTAAAGGCACTGAAATCAGAATATTATAGTGATACGTGCGTATTCATGTTCATATCCATGTTCTGTAATTCATAATAGCCAAATTATGGAACCAACCTAGCTGTCCACCAACAGATGAATGGATTACAAAATTATGAGATACACACACAATGGAATTCTACTCAGCAATAAAAAAAGAACAAAATTATGTCATTTGCAGGAGACGGATGGACCCGAGAACTTTATGTTAAGGGAGATTAGCCAGTCACAGAAAGAAAAGGATCATATGTTTTCTCTCATATGTGGAAGCTAGGGAGTAATCGGGATAGAAGAGGGACTTGAGATAATGGAGGAAAAACCACAGTGGAGCAAGGGAGGTGGTCTAGGGGAGAGTGGGGGAAAAGAGGGAGAGTTAATGAAGGAAACACTTCCATTGACATTATGTACATATATGAGAATACCAATGCCAATCTCAGTATCATGTCAGGGGTGGGGTGAGGTCGAGTGGGGAGGGAGCTGGGGGAGGGTTCACCAAGTGCTGTGTGCATGTATGTCACTACCACTATGAACTACATTGTGCTGTGAGATTATAATGCACCAATAAAAGTATAAAAATTTGTTGTTTGAAGCCAGTAAGTTTTAAAATGGTTCATTATACCACAAAAATTAACTGCTATGTTTCTTAAAACAACTGTGCAGAATCAAGAAAGGCTAGTATTATAAGCTCATTATTTGGATGAGGGGATTAAGTATCTAGGAGGATTAAATGGCTTTCCCAAGGTGCCAGGGTCACTTAGTGGCAGTAGGATGACGTGAACCCAGGGCAGTTCACACGTGGTCCTCTAACTCATGCAGTTACTTCAAATGAATTATTTCAACTACTTTCTGGACAACAATTACAGAACTAAGTAGTTTCTTATTTCCTCATGTACAGTTTCAGGATAAATAAATAGAAAAAAATCAAATTCCAAAGATAGCTTATCCCAACTTCCGTCTACTCACCCCCATTAGAACCACACATTTGTCTCCAAACATGGTCATCCTCTCCATGCATTTTTATATGAATTCCTTAAAATACAGGAAAATAGCCCATGCTACTTTAAAGTATGCTCTGAGTCATTATTATACCCTCCTTCTTGATAAATCAATGTTAATATTCTCTACCATCATTACCATATTCATAGCTAGGTAAGACATAACTATCATAAGATTTATCTTACAAATGGTCCCCATGAGGGTCATTAGGCCATGAATGTCTAAGCAAGCTGGGTGTATGATCACCCTATCCCTAACTACATGGAGAGAACACTTCACAGGTTGCAAAACATTTTTAGATAATTTATTTCATTTTGCATACGTTTCTCCATTGCATTAACCTTAACACTCCTGTTTCACTGAAGGCAACTTTGATTTTCAAAAGAGCAGGGTGGCTTTTCTAAGGTTCCTGACACTAAGTAGGCACTCCATCAGTGTTTGTTGAATTAGATGGGTAGTTCCATGAATGGATGGCTGTGTACGTAGTAATAAATGTGAGAAAATTAAACAGAAAGCCTAACCACATTAAATTACATGGTATTTCCAAAGAATTATAAATAGAACAGAGCAAATAGTTGGATGATTCTCAAACTGGGATCCCCAGAAACACCAAATGCCCTCTCTGGCATTAGAATGTGTTCTGAGACCACCTTTCAAGGCTAAAGTCATGCCTTCAGATGGCTCATCTGGAGAATTGGGACGGACTTTCATGTCATAGAGGACAGTAGATGATACGAGTAGTGTATTCAGCACGGTGAGTGGCACTCTGACTAATAAGAAAAATAATAGCAAATATGGACTGTTTATTAGGTTCTGGGCATCATGCAAATGCAGCATGGATTAATCTCTTTCGGTTTTCCCCAGGACCCTCCCAGTCAGGTATCATTTATTATTTCCATTTCATAGATGAAGAAATTGGGGTTTTGAGAGGAAAGTTTCTTGCCCAAAGTCACGGAACCACCAACTGAAAAGTGACCCAGAGCCCGTGTCATTAATTACAGCGCTGCCCCATCTTCTGTACAGTGAATGGAAATTATCCTTAGTTTTATTATTGTGTTTTTTTTAAAGGAAACACTCCTGACTGTATTGCAGTATTTTTAATTTGAGTGCATCTCAACTCTTTTCAGTCATATGATCCTTAACAAAATCAAAACTAAATCACATTTGAAAAGCCTAAAATGTAAAACAAAGTAAAAGCAGAATTACTCTGATTGAACTCGCTATGGAGCCCCGGAGCCCTCCCTTCCTGTGACAACCGCATGAAACCTTTTGCCCTCTGTCGAGCACAGTTGGAAAATATTGGTCTGAAACACAGTTGAGTGGATTTGCTGGCTGGCACATCCAGGCTCGCTGTCTCCAGGGACCCTCGCCTGTTGGCTCCTTGCAGGATCTGAATGCCTGTTTAAGCTCAGATGAAGAGGCCCAGGAGGATCATAGAGGTTGGGACAGGACAGAACAGGGTCATCCACTTTCCAACCCTTTGTAGGTAAAGCCCTGCAGTAGCCTTGGCCACAGTGGGGTGCCCGGGGAGCCCATAAGAAAGATTTCCAAGAAATCTTGTTCTTAGGAAGTCCGGACTTCTAAAGATAGTGCTGGCTGGATGGCAATGAGGAATGACCTCCTCGTCCCCCTCTTCCCCCACTCCACTCCAATTAAGTCATTTTCCTTTCTCTCCACCTGTACCTGGGGTTCTCTCCAGGCTGCAGGCAAACGGTGCATTAATCACACACAGATCGGCCGGTGCACCGGGATGGTGGGAAGCGGCTGATTTATGGAGCAGCCCAAAGTATGGGGAGGCTGGGAGTGGCCAGCTCTGGGAGCAGATGGGGGCCCCCTCTCTAGGACCAGACCCATATGCTCCGCTGCAGGTCCATATGCTGTGTGGGCTGGTCCCCCCTTTGCTGGTGTTGAGGCTGCTGGTCTGCTGTAATGCACAGGGACCTGAATCTGCCACATGGCCTCCTGGCATTCGAATACACCCTCTCCGACAGCCTGAGACCTTAGGGCAGAGGTCTTGCCACTCCTCTTGTAGACAAGAGGGCCACATTTATGCCGTTGTTGGTAATGAATTGTTGACATCATTTATTTAGGAACAGTTCACAAGAGATGGGAAAGATCAGACTTTTTTTTCTACTTGCTAGAAGAGGACATTGAGACACAATACTAGACTCATCAACATTATACTAGTAATAATAATAACTAACAACTATTGCACGTGCATCAGGTTCCAAGCTCTTCTCCTAATCACCATTTACATGTATTAATTAAAGGCATGGAGAGCTGGGCGTGGTGTCGCACGCCTGTAATCCCAGTACTTAGGAGACTGAGACAGGAGGATCGTAGGTTCAAGACCAGCCTCGGTAATAGTGATACTCTCAACAACCTAGTAAGACCCTGTTTCAAAACAAAAAATAAAAAGGGCTGGGGGTGTAGCACAGAGGTAGAATGCTCCTGCATTTAATCCCCTATACTAAAAAAAAAAAAAGACATGGAGAATTAGTTGCTTAAGGTCACAGATGAAGCATTACAATTAGTTCAACTCTGTTTGCTGAGCTCCCTTTATTGTTCAAGTCATTCATTCATTCCTCCATTCATTCAGTTAGCATCTGTTGAGCTCTTATCACACTTCAGACCCTCTACAAAGTACTTAGGATTCAACTGAGAATACAGCAGATGCAGTTACCCCTCTTGCAGGAAGCACATTTTAGTGGAGCAAGATAGACAACAGCAAAAATTTTAGGAAGTAGTTAATAAGAAAACTTTTAGCTACAAATTGCAATAACTTAAATGAAGGAAATAAACAAAGGGTTTGGATAATAATAGGTATCTATGACATCAAGGGTATCTCTGCCCTTTTAGGACAAGAGGGAGCAGATGTAAGAGAAAGTAGCTCCTGGCTAAGAGGGTGACGTGGGCAAAGGGCCTGAGAAAGTGCCTGGCGTGTTTGAGGTCAAGGCTGGGGGGGGGAGCCAGCTAGGGGTGGCAGAGAGAGGCGAAAGATGGGAAGGAGAGGGAGGGGTTTGGCAGATGAGAAAGGGCTCATGGAAAATGTTGAGGGATGTACACCGGGAAGTCATGCAAAGTTTTAAGCATCTTAGCAAGACTCACTAAGCCCAGTGTGATGGTGCACTCCTGTAATCCCAGTACTTGGTAGGCTGAGGCAGGAGGGTTGCAGGTTTGAAGCCAGCCTCGGCAACTTAGCGAGGCCCTTAGGAACTTAGCAAGACACTATTTCAAAATAAAAAATAGAAAGGGCTAGGGGTGTGCCTTGGAGGTAGAATGCCCCTGGGTTCAGCCTCTGGTACCAAAAGAAGAAAAGAAAAGAAGTGTCACTATCAGTTAATATTGGTGAATAACAGCTCATCCTGTTCCATCATAGGCAATGTGGTACGCCAGTGCCTTCCTATCCCCAGGGATTTGCCAGCAGCAGAAGCTGACTTAGGGGACTGTTATTTGAACAGGGAGGTGTGCTCAGCTGGTCTGTATATGCCTCCCCGGGCTGGTACTTAGTGCCTACCAATGTATCAGGAACACAGGATTTATGGGATGTCCGTGCATTCTTAAATTTAAAAACTGCTATTGGGTCTTTAAGACCATGTTTGCTTTTTAGTAAGCTCTAAAGTGGTAGCATTACTCCACCCCGTTAAGTTTTACTACACTATTTTAGCATTCTATTTTTTTCCTTTGCATATTTTTTTCTTTGAGGATATCAAAAAATTTGGCACATTTTACTACTTTCTCCTATCATTTTAGGCTTTTTAAGCTTTCCATTCCAGCAGGCCTGACCTCAGGATAAGATCTAGCAGCCTGCAAAGATGAGATTTTATTTAACGAACATTTCCATAGAGAGCGCTCTGTGCTTGGTACAGATCTAAATGCATTACAAGAATAAACTTGTTTAGTGCTATAACAAGCCTTTAACATCGATACCGTTATTATCTTTCCCATTTCATCGATGAAATAAAGTAGCCCAAGTTCATACCACTGGTAAGTGGCAGAGACAAGTTTGAGCCCTGGGAGTCCGCTGCCAGAGTCCATGCTAATAGCCATGCCAATCCACTGGGCGCTTCCTGAGGCGAGCCGGGGGACCCTGCCGCATACAGAGGCCTGTCTCCCCTTGCCCACTTGAGGATCTGACCTGACAGTTGGGGGTTCTCTCATCCTCTGATCTCTGCGGAGCCTCCTACACGCAGGGCAAGGGTTGGGGTCTGTCTCTCAGTGTCAGAAGGAACGGACAAAGGGAAAAAGCAAAGGTTGGGAGGAGTCTGCCAGGGTTAGGGGAGGTGGCTGAGGCAGCGGACTGCAACTGTAGTGTGTGAGGGCCGAGGCTGGGCAAGAACCAGAGGGACATTTAAAGGATCGCTGCAGAAAATGATGTGTCCTTTTGATAAGAAGTTTGAGAAGCAAGCTTGGCGTGGTGGCGCACGCCTGTAATCCCAGTACTTGGGAGGCTGAGACAGGAGGAGTTCAGGTTCGAGGATAGCCACAGCAAGTAGCGAGACTCTCAGCAACCTAGTGAGACCCTATTTCAAAATTTTATTTTATTTTATTTTTTTTTTTGCGGTACCGGGGATTGAACGCAGGGGCATTCTACCTCCGCACTACGCCCCCGGCCCTATTTTTTATACTTTATTTTGAAACCGGGTCTCACGAAGTTGCAGAGGGCCTCACTAAGCAGAGAGAGAGAGAGAGAGAGAGAGAGAGAGAGAGAGCTGAGGCTGGGCGCGAACTCGGATCCTCCGGTCTCCGCCTCCCAAAGTACTGGGATTAGAAGCGTGCGCCACCACGCCCGGCTTCAAAAAAAATTTAAAAAGGACCTGGGGTGTAGCTTGGAGGTAGAATGCCCCTAAGTTCAATCCCTAGTACAAAAAAAAAAAAAAAA
>PVJS01037513.1:0-19875 GCA_004027185.1 Glis glis
TGCATAAAATTCCATTGTGTATATATCCCATAGTTTTGTAATCCATTCATCTGTTGATGCACCCCTTGGCTGGTTCCAGAGTTTGGCAGTTGTGAATTGTGCAGCTATACACATAGATACACATGCATTAGTCTGGTAGTTTGGTTTCAGTCCTTTTGGGTAGATGCCTAGAAGTGGTATTGTTGGGTCATATGGTAGGTTCATTCCCATTCTTCTGAAGATTCTCCACACTGTTTTCCAAAGTGGTTGCGCTAATTTGTAATCCCCCCAACAGTGCATTAGAGTTCCTACTTCTCCACATCCTCACCAGCATTTGTTATTGTTTGTGTTTTTAATGATTGCCATTCTAACATGGACTTTTTCGTAGGCTTCTGGTAAGGTATTCACTTACATTAACCAGAATTCATGAATGCAAATTCTGAGCATATGCCTACATTTTGGTGCCTAAGCAATAGCTCTTTCCTCAAGGTAAAGAATTAGCAAAACATTTTTAAACACAACCACAATGATAGATATTCTGGAGGGTAAAATCCAAAATGATTTTAAAAATAGCAAAATATTTTAATAATATTTACTAGAAATACAGTGCGAGCTGGCACTTTTTCCTACAACCTTCCCTTTTGTTTTTTTTTTAACCAGCAGAGATATGAAGAAATATTCTTTTTCACTGTATCTTCACTGGATCTCAAATAAAATTTTTACCAACATAAAAGTAGGAAGAATTATGAACAAACTTTTTATCTTCTGAGAAATCAGTATGTGCCAAGACATGGCAATAAAAAGAAGATAAAACATACCAGACAATTAAGTCTTTGAGGCATCAACCTTCAAGTTGTCTGCAGGAAGATAAGTTAGCCATTTCAGGGCACATCCAGCTGACTTTGGGTAAAGAGATTTCATATCCAACCTCTACTGGCGTTTTATTTGAAAATTATTTTCCCCGAGATTTGTTTCTTATATTTAAAAAAGAACTCAGCATATGCTTTTTTCCCTCTTAAGTAGAATATTCAGTTGATTAACTTTCTAAGTATGAAAGTGGAATGTTCTTGTAAAAAAAAAAAGTGACTAAAGCTTGCAAAATCTTTAATTGGTGCTTAAATTCAAACAGCTGTCTTTCTGCAGATAGCCTGGGCCCCAGAGAACCTCCTAATGTAGCACTCAGGCCTTGCTCAAAGCATCTCCCCCCTACTCCATCCTTAGGGCTAAGATTTGTATGTTTTTCCTAAATTTAACTCCTCTTTTAGAACTAAGAATGTGGATGAAAAGCTTCTAATATAAAATGCCATGGTGTTACTACAGCTGAAGGTCATCCTGGCTGAAATGTTAGCTCTCCAGTTCATACCTGCAAGCTAATGGTAGACAGAGGTCAGCCCTTTTCACTGCAGAATGTTTATAGGAAAACTCTTCCTAGTATGCACTCAGTTTTTCTGCCTTTTGACAAAGAGTGCTTTTAGGATTTCATAAATCATATTTTGGTTGTCTAGATGTTAAATCACAGTGATTTCAGAAAAAGGTTCAGAGAATCATATGATTTGAAAGTGTTCATTCCATTTTGTTGTCCAGAAGTGAGATTATAGGTGATTCAACTGGGCTGATAAAATCTCTACTGTTTTAAAAATCATTAGCTGGAAGATATTTTTAAAATCTACCTCCCAAACATGGTCTCTATCAATGCATGATCTGAGGACCAGGGAATTAGTATCGCCTGAAAGCTTTTTGGAAATGCAAATTATCTGACTCTGGACTGGAATTCCCTTTTGAATAAGTCTTCTAGCTGATTCCTATGTCCCTTGAAGTTCCAGAAACATTGAGCAGAAAGAGAAGCAGCTGTACTTAAAGGAGGGTTAAGAATATAGATCTGGAGTCAGACTGCCTGACTTCAAATCAGTTTGGAAGTTTCAGCAAGCAGTGCGAACATGGGTAAGTTACCCCTCTGTGTCTTTATGCTTTTCTTTTTGGTAAAAATAGCATGAGAACACAAAAAGACTTACCCTTGTGATTAAGTGAGTTAAATAAAGCATTAAAAAATTGTTCCTGGTACATTAGTAGCACTAGTAAAGTGTTAATTGCTATTATCAGAAACTTCTTGTATGAAAATCTCTGGCAATATTTTTGTGTTTGCAAACATTTATTTTTATTTTATTTTTATTTTTTTGCGGTACCGGGGATTAAACGCAGGGGCGTTCTACCTCTGCGCTACGCCCCTGGCCCTATTTTTTATACTTTATTTTGAGACCGGGTCTCACGAAGTTGCGGAGGGCCTCACTAAGTAGAGAGAGAGAGACAGGGAGAGAGAGAGAGAGAGAGAGAGCGCGCATGCACGCATGCGTGAGCTGAGGCTGGCCGCGAACCCGGATCCTCCGGTCTCCGCCTCCCAAAGTACTGGGATTACAAGCGTGCGCCACCACGCCCGGCTGCAAACATTTATAAAGTATTCAAAGATAACCCCAAACTCAATTGGATCTCCAAAGAAATCAGAGGACTTTTTTGAGATAGGAATATTGTTATGTCATTATTTATTCAAATTAAGAATTGCTTTGTCTTGACATGTCCTGAAATTCAAATGGATTTGAAGGTGTGGGGGGTAATATGAGAGAAAACACGTGAAATGTTGTACATTTTGCTTTGGGAGTCAGAGTAAGTTTTTTATATTTATTAGCTTTGAGACTCAGCCTTTTTTAGCTTCATGGACAGTGCTTTATGTGACCCAAGAAATACTCGTTTATCCTCAATAGAGGTTCCAAAACAGGTTCTAATTCTTATGTTTTCTTCTAATAATCTTATAGTTAGAACTTTCTTTCAAATCTACAATCTATTTTGAGTTATACTTTGTGTATGGGGTGAGATGTGAATCATTGCTTCTCCTTTTTCTTTGTGAACTTGTTTTCTAGATGACATAGATTTCCAAACTTATTTGCTTACTCATCATGGGAGTGTTTCTAATGCCCCTTTATTTTTATTCAGAGACCCCCAATTGCACCCCAGGATACTACCACCCTCCTGGATCAGTTCACTGTCCTACCCACCCCCTGGGGTGGTATCTATGTACCACCTGGGCTTTGGGAATCTGTATAATGAGCACAATTTGTTGAAAGGAGAATCTTTCCCCCTCTGAATTCTGTTTGCAACTTCGCAACCTTAGAGACTATATGTATTGCTCAAAACTTTTTGTTTTGATCATTTACATATCTACTTTATAAGGATATCACCAAGTTCTGATTATTTTAACTTAACAGTAAATTTTGAAATTCAGTAGCACAACTCCTCCAACTTTGTTCTTAATTTAATATGGTTTTTGTTATTCTATGTACTATATATTTTTATATGAATTTCACAGTCATTCTCTTATTTCCTTCAGAAAATGCCTACTGAGATTTGGTTAAGTTTACTTTTATTATTTATTTATTTATTTTTTTGCGGTACCGGGGATTGAACCCAGGGGTGTTCTACCTCCGCACTACACCCCCGGCCCTATTTTTTTTTTACTTTATTTTGAAACTGGGTCTCACGAAGTTACGGAGGGCTTCACTAGGTAGAGAGAGAGAGAGACAGGGAGAGAGAGAGAGAGAGAGAGAGAGAGCGAGCTGAGGCTGGCCGCGAACCCAGATCCTCCAGTCTCCGCCTCCCAAAGTACTAGGATTACAAGCGTGCGCCACCACGCCTGGCTTAAGTTTACTTTTAAATTATACATCAATGTGGGACAAATTGATATCTTAATAATAGTTTATATTTTAATCCCTAAACATGACAAATACCTTCATTTATTTAGGTCTTTTCTAATTCTCTCAGCAAAGTTTTGTATTTACCAATGCACATCTCTTTCATATATTTTGTTATTTTTATCCAAGCATTTAATATTTGAAGCACTACATAAATGGTAACTTAAAATTTTACTTTCCAATTTTCTTGCTAGTTTACAAATAGTTTTTATGTTTATATTTATCTTGCTACTTTCTTTAACTGATTTATTAGTTCAACTAGTTTTTTCTCCTTTTTGTAGGTTCATTAGGATTTTCTTTTTTTGTATAGATAATTCTTTTTTTATTTGTTTATTGGTGCCTTGTAATCATACATCTTATTCAGTTTCAGGGTGGTAGAAGCATACATGCACACATCGCTCATTTAGCCCTCCCCCAATTCCCACCCCATTCTTTCCCCCTTCCCTCCTTCTTGTGCTCAGCATAGTGATTGATAAGTTTGTGTATATACATCATGTGCATTAGGGTGCTTCCCTCTTCCCCCCTCCCATCTGCCTCAGGTAGGTCGCCTTCTTTGCTTATCTGAGGTTTTCTCCATCTTTGTCTGGAGTCCCTCCTATGCCCTATTCTCACTAGCTTCCGCATATTAGGGAGAGCATCCGACTTTTCAATTTTTGTGTCTGACTAATCTCACTTAGCAAAATGTTCTCTAATTCTGTCCATTTCCCTGCAAATGATGTAATTTTGTTCTTCTTTATGGCTGTGTAAAAGTCCACTGTGTAATCTATTCATCTGTTGATGCACCCCTTGGCTGGTTCCAAAGTTTGGCAATTGTGAATTGTGCAGCTATAAACATAGATACACATGCATTAGTCTGGTAGTTTGGCTTCAGTTCTTTTGGGTAGATGCCTAGAAGTGGTATTGTTGGGTCAGATGGTAGGTTCATTCCCATTCACCTGAGGATCCTCCACACTGTTTTCCAAAGTGGTTGCACTAATTTGCAATCTCACCAACACTGTATTAGGGTTCCTACTTCTCCACATCCTCACCAGCATTTGTTGTTCGTTTTTTTTAATGATTGCCATAACGGTGTTGGCAAAACTGGCTAACCATATGCAGAAAAATAGAAATAAACACCACTTTCTCTCCCGGCACAAGAGTCATTTCAAGATGGATCAAAGACCTGGAAATTAGACCAGAGACCTTGCAGTTACTTGAAGAGGGCATAGGTCCAACACTTCAACACAGGCACAGGTAAAAACTTCTTCAATGAGACCCAAAAGGCACAGGAAACTAAAATGAGGATCAATATATGGAATTGCATTAAACTGGAGAGCTTCTGTGCAGCAAAGGAAACTCAAGAACCTCAACAGAGAGCTGACAGAATGGGAGAAGATTTTTGCCAGCTACTCTTCTGATAGAGGACTAATATCTAGAATATAAAGAGAACTCAAAAAACACAACATTAAAAAAACAAATAGTCCAATCAAAAAATGAGCAAGTGAACTAAATAGACACTTCACAAAAGGAGAAATACAAATGGCCAATAAATGTATGAAAAAATGTTTAATATCATTAACAATCAAAGAGATGCAAATCAAAACCACCCTGAGATTTCACCGAATCCCAATTAGAATGGTTCTTTAGGATTTTTCTATAGGTACAAAATTTCTATAAAGAGAATTTACCTTTTTGCTTTCTACTATATATGTAGCTTTTTCCAGTCCCACTGTACTGGCTAGGACATTTAGTTCAATGATAAATAAAATGGTAAGTGGATATCCTTGCTCCTTCATTAGATTAATATACCCTGCATCAGATTAAGGAAATTCTCCTCTGTTCCTAGCAAAAACTATTCAGCATGAATTGGTGTTACATTTTGGGAAATACTTGAACTTCTGGAAAAGAACCTAACTTGTTCATGGTATATCTTTTATGAATCCTGAAGTATCTGTTGTGTGTTAAAATTTTATAAATTGCTAAAATGATCTCTTCTGATATGTTTTTTTCTTTTAATTGACTTTTGGTAACTGAAAGGGTAAGTTTTCTCTTTTTGAAAAAAAAATTAAACAAGGGATGATGAATATGCTCACTTTACTGTGGTGATGGTTTTACAGGAGTATGTACTTATCAAACCTTACCAAATTATGCATGTTAAAATGTGCCATTTACTGTGAATCAATTATACCCTGACAAAGCTATGAAAAACAAGTTTTTCAACAAAAGTACTAGGACCTGAAATTTTTTTTAAAGAAGAAGCTGTTATCAAAGTTAAAGAAAATAAAAGGTGGTAGCAATATCTAAAGTATTTTAAAGTAATAGTGATTTAAAAAGTGATTTAAAGCAATAATGATTAAACCAATCTCTGCTGGCACATGTTGAATCCATTCCTTGTGCTCTTTCAGAAATAAAAATCTGGGAAAACATGAGACCTATAAATTTTGGTAGGCAGATAACTTTCAGCATACTTGTTGGTAAACTAATTATCCAGCACACTTGGGATAAACTAATTCAACCATTGCAGTTGATAATCACAATTTTAGATGAGGATTATATATTCATGCCATGAGAGTTTAATTCATGATAGGCAGTGAGTTTGGGAGGAAAATAGATTGTTGATATATTACTGGAAAATTTGGCATACTGGTAGATTCCATATTATCATCTCTATTTCTTAAAGTTTTATACAGAGAAATGAAAATAAACTTTATCCTCTCTATCTGAGCCCAAGCCCTTAAGGACAAGCAAAAGATAAGAAACTGAGCAGTGCAACTTTCCAAACAAAAACCTCCCTTAAGCTGACACTAGTTAATTTGCATGTCACCATAGCTTCCTGAATCTCATCATATTTTTCTCAGCCACTTAAACAAATAACCCCTTCAAAGAAAAAAAATGATGGTTTTAAAATAGTTAGCCTTACATGAATTATCCTATGTGGTCACAAGCCATTAGTGTAAACCTCTGTTATAATTTTTTAAAAATTGGAACAACATAAATCTCAACTGACTGTACAATTAAGTCATACTCAGATTATAAATGCCATTAAAGCAGTGCCTGGATCTCTCTTTTTGCTACTGATTTTTAGCACCTAGCACAGTGTTAGGCACATAATAGAATTATGAGTATTAGTTGGAAAATGAACAATCTATTTTTGTTTTCTTCATAAAAGTAGGAAATCATTTTATTCTCCAAATTTCATGTTCTCAGCATCTCTCCCAATCATTATCATTCTATTTTTGAAGATTTGTTATATTTCAGCATGCACACAAAAGTATAGATAATAATATGAATATTCATTTGCCTACCATCAAGATTATGAAATAAAACATTATAGATATAATTGAAACTGAACTATTTTGTTGAGCATGTTTTTATTTCATTCACTTAAAAATAGTTTTACTGAATATGCAAATACCCATAAATACTATATAAGCATTATCATTGATATTCATTTTTCTTAATTTTATGTCATTGGTATCAAATTATATGGCCCTCAAGCAATATTTATTTTTTCCTCTCAACATATTTCTCAGATTTCTTACTTATAAACACGGTCTATTTTATTAAGTTTCATAGCAACATATGATTTCTTTGGATATTCCGAATGTATTTTTAAAAATTGACATAAAAACAAAAATTGTACGTATTAATGGGGCAATGTGATATTTTGTTGTGTAATGCATTGTATAATGTTTAAATAAAGTTAAACATAATTGATACCATTTTTCATTTCACCATAGTTAAAAATGTTTTATCAAATAATTTTCCCTTATCTATATTAATCATATTAAATTGTTTTCTTCCATATGTTAGAATGATTAGTTTTCATTTTCAAATGTTAAATGAACTTTGTATATTTAGATAAACCCAAATTTTATATTTTATGCATTTTGCTATATTCTCTTTGCCAATATTTTATTTAGGATTACTATGTCTATGTTCAGTAATACCATTCTTGCATTATTTTTCCTCATTCATTCATATCTATACTTGTACTAGTTTTTATTCTCAGATAATAATTATAAATGTAGATGTTTTTGTTATCAATTTAATATGTACCTGAAAATATATTGGACAGCAAATTTCTGTATATTATATCCATATTAATATCCAATTTTAAATGGTACAAAAATACATTCTCAGGCCATCCAATACTCCCAACAAATCTCTCTGCATGTCACTAAGACTTTAGTAAAAGACTTTTGGTATATAGGAAGTATTTAAAATCATTCTCTTGTTTTTCACTATGAAATAATGATGCAATATCAGAAATAAATAACATCTACCATCTAAATTACCAATGAAACTGCAATTTGAAAATACCTATTTCAACTCCTCTCAGGTTAGTTCACATCAGCAAACCCTGGGGCCCAGGGAATAGGAGGGAATACATTAGTGATAATGTAGGGCCCTTTAAAATAGATCAAAATACTGTCATTTGGAGAAAATCTAGAATGGACTGCAGTCATGTAGCCCGCTCTGTACTTGAGTCATGCATAAATTCAAGATTATTCCTAGTACCCAAATGTAATTTTTAGTAGGGAATTTTTATTCAGATAGTGAATTTGGGCAAATATTTGCAATTCATTACACTGAATATTCATATCTAGAAAGGCTGGGTAGGGAAGGATACATGTAAGGCTTTTTATTCTGTTTCACATGTTCTCACACGAAGCATTTTCATATTTGACTATTTTAAGTTTATTCCATTTTCTATTTTTATTTGAAAGCTATTTGGAATGCTTTCAGAGCTAGA
The DNA here is from genome assembly GCA_004027185.1 of Glis glis. Classification (NCBI taxonomy): domain Eukaryota; kingdom Metazoa; phylum Chordata; class Mammalia; order Rodentia; family Gliridae; genus Glis; species Glis glis. The sequence continues at coordinate 8,455 of PVJS01037513.1, forward strand.
GAGCCCCTGGGTTGAATCACCAGTAACTAAGAAAGAAAAGAAAGAGAGAAAGAGAAAGAGAGAAAGAAGGAAGAAAGGAAAGAAAGAGAGAGGATCACATGGACTTGATAAAATTGTGTGTTTAATCTTGGCATGCATGGTTCTGTATATGTATCATCATACCAAATTTGTTAAATGTTATGTTCAAATCTTTTATCTTCTTACTGTTTACTGAGTGTGCCAATTACTGGTGGAGGTGTGCAGGGCTTTTAAAACTTCATACTATGAGAGTAGAGTTTTTAATTTTTCTGGATACTTCTCTCAGTTATGTTCTGAGATTTCTTCTTAAGTAAATGCTGGCTTCAAATGTTGTTTTTTCCAAAACATTAGAGATTTCTGTGAGACCACATTTCTTTTTCATAATTGTGCTTTTTGCCTTAAAGCATAGTGTGTTTGCTATTAATATATCCATGTCAGATCTTTTAATGTTGATGTTTTTTAGTACTTTAACATCACTTTTCAAGTTTTCAATTTTATTCATTTTGCCATCCAATTCCTCTTCATTGGTCAGAATCAGATTCTAAATAATTTCTGATGATTAAATTTTGCCTCTCTCTGGGACTTTAAATTTTCAGGATAGCTAATATAGATGTTGTCAGAGCTTCTGTTTTGAATCAGGTGATTCTTTTACTGCTTGCAATCTTGCTTCTGAGAAAATGGTATTCCCTATTTGATGGCCTTAATTCTAATCTTAACCCTTAGCATAACCCTAACTGTAGCACTAACACTCACCATAAGATCCATTATCTAAACCCACAGCATCTTGGATTATCTTTGCTTTTTGAACAAGTATCTCCTAGGTATGCTTCGGTCATCTTTACCTTTTAGAATCTTGGTTTTCTATGTGGACATAGTACCTACTTCTCATTCTATGCTATTCTTCCTTTATCTCTTAGTAGGTTTATATGTCCTTCTAACACTGTAATCGTTTACAAAGCCCATAGGCTATAAATAGTTCTCTTTATTGTTTTTTCCCCTAAGATTTAGGTCTCATATTACTTGGAATCTGCACAAATATATACATATCATTAAGGGGTTTTGCATATACACACATGCATCTGCATCATTTGGTGATATAAGTATTATCACTGGTTCCTGGTCCAAGTGTTTTCTCAAATGACTCACTGGTACCACCCACAATGTTTTTCTCCCTTGAATGTTACAGCTACTGTTTTCCATAGTAAATTGATTTACATATTTATCTGGATTTTTTTTCCTTCCTCATCACATTTAGTTTCAATTCCTCTTGATTAGTTTAGCTAGCCTCCAGGCAAATACATCCTCCAAGGGGAAGATAGTGCTTAAGCTTGACAAAGCTTAGAAAATAAGATGAAAATAGGAAGGCATTCTAACAAAAATGAATGGTGCAGAGGTAGAAACAGAAATATGTGACTGGAGAATATTATACAGATAATTGTGAGGTTTCTTAAAGAAAACAATGAGAGTTTAGGTAGAAACAGTGTATATGGGCCACAAAAATAGCCTTGAATTTCAAGTTGAGAAGTTCAAATTTTATCTTGCAGAATTTTTTATTCTATTTGAAGTTGAGCCATGTTGCTCAAAATGATATTATAAACAAATGACTATGGACGTGACATGTAGAAGATAAAAAGCAGTAGAGAGGTTTGCATAAAAATCGGAACTGAAATTCTAGAGAAAAGAAGTGAAGAATTTAAGGGATAATAAGAAAAATATGAGACTGAAGTAAGTTAGATAAAATAGAAAAATACTATGGTAAGATACTTTGTCTTTCCAATTTTGAGAAAATGGTATTATTGATACATATAGGAAGAGTAACTGGGGCATACAGAATGAATTTGTGTTGCACGTAGGGAATTAGAGGTACTTTAAAGGAGCCTTTGGATGAGAATTCTGTTAAATAAAAATACTTAACACTTAATAATAATAGCCAAGAAACAGAATCAGGGCCTTCTGGCTCAGGGAACACAACATGTGATAGACCCTGACTAGATTATGAGGGATGTTGTACTATGACTTTTTCAGTTTCAAGTGATGGAAACCTAACTTGAATTAGTTTAAGCTATCAAGAAGATTTATTGAAATACTGGTGTTGCTCTAACTTTGCCAGGTCTAAAGAGTTTAAGGAACAGGAACTGGGGCTTGGCCAAAGCCAAAACTCTTTCTCCCAGTCTCTTTGTCTTTCTTTGTCTTTAATTACCTTTATTTTCTCTGTGGTAGACAAACTTTCCCCCGTTTTAGAAATGGCAATTGCTGAACAACTCTAGAATTGCATCCTTAGAGAATTTTCTATAGAGGAACTAATGCCTCCAGTTACATAAAATCTGGGGAAGGGCTCTGATTGGTCTGGTTTGGGTCATGACTCTTTCCCTGTGATAGTTAATCTAATTTGTCAACTTGACCAGATCATGACACACCCAAGATCATGTGACTTTGGGTGTGTCAATGAGACAATTGGTTTATGAAACAGCAGATTAAACAGAAAGTCCTGCCCTAAATGTAGGCAGCAGGGTTCTGATAGGTGCAGGACATAGATAAAAGAAGCAGAAAGCCACGTAGAGGGATGCGCGACTCTTTCCGAAGAAAACGCATCTGCTCTTGTCTGAGATCATCGGCCTCCAACTTCGCTGTTTCTCTGAAGAGCTTCTTGATCTTCTGCTCTTGTCTGAGATCGTCAGCCTCCAGCCCTTCGAACTGAAACTTCACCATCGTTTCTCCGAAGAGCTCTTAGACTGCTTGACCAGCTACTGGTTCCTCTGACTCTCCATGTGCAGTAGGAACTGGGGACTACATTGTAAGCTGATCTGATAAATCCCTTTTTCCATATACTCATTCTGTGAATTCTGTTAGTCTAGTGAACCCTGACCAATACATTCTCTGAAATACTCACTGTGGTCAGGACACTATGGTTAAATTTCCCCTATGTAGATGGAAAGGTAAACTGTATCACCAGAAGTAGAGGGAGAGAAAAACAGTGTGAATCCAAAGAAAAGTGATAACAGTTTTGATCAAGATAGCTCAACTGACACCTCCCAAATTTGTGATACAGAAATGATTAAAATGTATATTTACAAGTGGATAGCTGCACTTTATGTTAATATCAATGCATGCTATGCCGGTCAACTAGCCAACATCATCAATAATGATTAAAAACAAAAGAAAAAATAATGGGATGACACCAAAGTAAAATAAAAAAAAACTTTTGAATGAATGCATACTGTGTCTTAGAGCAAATCCATATGCTTCTACACCAATAAGGATATCTTCAAAGACATTGTCTTTCTTTGAAATAATGAGGATCAGACATAGTATCACATAAAAAGAGAAGTTTCAGGTGAGAAAGTAAAGTCTGATTGCTTCAGAAAGTAAACTGCTTAATTGTAAATCACTGGCATGGGATTATGTCAAAAGTGAGAAAACAATAAACTGTCAAACTGACAACATGACTCTGACCAAGTAAGAAAGCTAATGATGTTGTAAGTTGAGCTCCTCTATAGCAAAAGCCATGAAATAATTGATGTCTGGAGAAAGCAGACATCATGGAGATGAGTAAAGATAGCCAGAAGTAGATTAGGGAAAAAGAAGCCCACGTGGAGAGAGAAGTAGAAATGTAGCTGTTGAGTCCCTGTTGTGGCAGGACATAAGATGTTTGAATTAATTGATGCGCTGCTGAGACAGGAACAAGATAACTGGTCTTTAGAGCAGTTTTTATACACCGAGCAGCATCTCAGCTTTCCATGAGACAGTTAGGACTGCTTCCTATTTGATTTACTTTCCCATGAATCCTTAGGGTGGGCGCTCAAAAACAATCTCTCCATTCCTTGAAACATAAAAAATCCTTGTTTTATATATTGCCTTTGAGGCAACTCTTTTGTTGAAAGACAACAGGTACCTAATAAACTCTATGGATTTTATATAGGGCTGTATCTCTGAATAATTTGTGTATACTTTTTTTTTTTACATATTGGTGAGATCTGAGCAGAAAATACAAGTTGAGTTAAACTGAATTAATTTTCCAGTTTAACAAGAGCATTCTGATGGAGACAGTATATAGCTGGTTTTAGAGCACGTGGACTTTGAGGTCAGACAGACCTGGCTTTCAATCCTGAAAAGCTTTATGTCTTCAGACAGGTTTTATGAGCTTGATTTTTTTTCTTTTTTTGGTACTGGGAATTGAACCCAGGGGTGTTCTATCTCTGACCTATACCACTAGACCTTTTTATTTTTATTTTGAAGCAGGGTCTTGCTAAGTTGCTGAGGCTGGCCTTGAACCTGTGATTCTCTTATCTCAGCCTCCCAAGTACTGGGATTACAGGCATGTGCCACCATGCCTGGTGAATTTAACATTTTTAAAGTGGAAACAGTAACAATGCCACTTCCAGAGCTGTTTTGAAAATTAAATAGAGCAATATATATTTCTGTAGTATTATTAGCACATAGTACTTAATAACTATTAACTCTTATTTGACTAGCATATTAGCTATTACTGCCTTAATTTCATTTGTTGCTTTAAGATAACTAATAATAACTTTTGTAAATTCCAATAGCCTCTTATATATTTGTGTAGGTTATTCTCATAATTGTCTTATTATACTAAAATATTTGTATGCCAGGCTGGCTAGTTGAAAAAAAGCACCAAAAAAGAATGGGTATCTATTAAATAATAATAAACACTATAATAAACACCCATTCTTGATTGGTTCTAAAGATACAGTAATGGTCTTTAGATTATCCCTTCTATTCAGTGGTAAATTAATTAAATATAATTACTTCAAACATTTGGGATTTTGGGAATCTAAGAAATAGAACTATCAACTCCCTGAGTTCTGAACAGCTGAGATATAAGTCAAGAGTAAAACAAATGATAGGGACAAAATAATAATTTTTATTGACAATACTAATACTTCAGATGGTGGCTTATATGTACAGGAAGGTGGTGTGTCTAACATGGAACCAGAGAATTAGATAGACCCAGGCACAGGCAACTCTGGCTTGGAGTTGGGCCTTCATGTTTAGAAACAGAGAGCATAGATGAACAAAGCAGAGTGTATCTTTATTGTAAATACCCCGAGTCTAAAGAGAAAGAGAAGAATAAGCAACTGGATTCTTCAGTTTTTTATTATGAAGTCACCAGTCAGTTTAACACATTATTTACCCACTGGGAGAAGTAAAACATAGACTGACTAGGTTGTTCTAACATTGGATTCCCCTCCATGTGGAAGGCAACCTCAGAAGACTGAAAAGTATCTTCCTCCCCCAATTAAAACACATTTTTAAATTGGTGCAAAATAGCCAGGAATGGTGGCACACGCTTGTAATCCCAGTACTTGGGAGGCTGAGATAGGAGGATCACAGGTTAGTGGCCAGCCTCACTTAGTGAGGCCCTCCACAACTTAGTGAGACCCTGTTTCAAAATACAGAATAAAAAATATGACTGGGGGTGTAGCTCAGAGGTAGAATGCTCCTGGGTTCAATCCCCAGTACCACAAATAAATAAATAAATAGATAAATAAATAAATAAATAAATAAATTGGTGCAAAATAATTATTCCCAATAGAGGGTTTCATTGTGGCATATCTGTGCATGCACATAATATAATGTGACCAATTTCAATCCCTAGCACCTCTCCTTGCCCTTCCCTCCTTCCTCCCCCTAGTCTCCTTCCTTTTCCTTACAGGTCCCCCTTCTATTTGTATAAGATCCTTTTCCTTCCTTTTTTCCTCTAGCTTCCACAGATGAGAGAAAACATGACTCTGGCTTTTTCAGTCTGGTTTATTTTGCTTAACATGATGCTCTCCAGTTCCATTAATTGTCCTGAAAATGACATACTTTGTTCTTTATGGCTGAATAAAATTCCATTGTGTATATATTCCATGTTTTCTTTATCCATTGTTCTGTTAATGAATACATAGGCTGTTCTATAACTTGGCTATTGTGAATGGTGGTGCTATAAACATGAGTATGCATATGTCTTTATAGTAGGTTGCCCTTAATTGTTTTGGATAAATACTGAGGGGTGATACAGCTATATCATAAGGTGGTTCCATTCCTAGTCTCTTGAGGAACACCCATACTGATTTCCATAGTGTTTGTACTAATTTACATTGCACCAAAAGTGTGCAAAAGTTCCCTTTTCCCTCATTCCCACTAGCATTTATTATTATTTGTATTCTTGAAGATTGCTATTATAACTGAAGTAAGATGAAATCTCAGTGTAGCATGATTTGCATGTCCCTGATGGCTACAGATGTTGCACATTTTTTCATATAATTGTTGGCCATTTGTACTTTGTCTTTTGAGAAGTGTCTGTTTAGTTCATTTGCCCATTTATTGAATGGATTATTTGCAAATTTATCTACTCTGCTCTAGACTTAAATTAAAAACAAATGTTCAGTCTATCTTGTAAACATCAGTAACTGCCTGAATATATCAGTGTTTTTTTCAGACCAGTCTGAAAAATTTTCCCTATGTGTTAAACAAATTTTTTTTTCTTTTTTTTTTTGTGTGTGTGGTACTGGGGATTGAACCCAGGGGCATTCTACCTCCAAGCAACACCCCCAGCCCTATTTTATGTTTAGTTTGAAACAGGGTCTCACCAGGTTGATGAGAGTCTCACTATTTGCTAAGACTGTCCTCAAACCTGCATCTTCCTGTCTCAGCCTCCGAAGTATTGGTTTAACAAGTGTGTGCCACCATGCCCGGTTTTCAAATTTTCAAAAAATGCATAATTTGCTGCATAGATAATGAGTAGAAAAGTAGATCATGATTTTGAACAAAGAAAATGATAGTTTAATTTGCAGAAAAGAACTGCTTTTGCCATAAAGACTTTGGAAAGATAAAAATTAAAAATAAATAGAATCCAAACATATCAGTCATGAACCTGTATGCCTCTATTATGGCAGAGGGTGGAAACCCATGGGTGAGTGAGGTTGTATGTACTCTGGTGTTCTCCGTGCTCCTTTATGGAGGCATCTGGGACAAACAAAACTGGAGCATATGGATTAGAGTATAAGAGGATGAATTGGAGAAATAAACTTAGTTTTGATTTTTTGCCCCTTAGGAAAATTCATTTAAATGTAATGATAAGTATTACCTTTTTTTTTCACCAAAAGCTGCCAAACTGTCCCTTTCCTCTAACACAGTACTTTGACTCCTAATGGAAATGGGTAACAATTTGTACACAAAAAAGGTAGCATTTTAGTACAATCTGATATTTGTGTGATGGCAAGCGGCTAGCAATTAGACATTGCCTTTTCATTGTTACATTTTTAGATTCAGAGAAGCTTGGTGCTTCTTCCATCAAACAAGCTCTATCCTTTTTATAACTTGTGAAAAATGTGATTAGATGGTGTGATCACAGCTGAAGGAGGCTGGCTTCAATGGAATAGTCTCACTGATATGGAATTTCCATTTCAGAGATTGTTGGGCATCATTAATCAGTAAACATGTATACTGGTGGTGGTGATGATGATGATGATGATGATGATGATGATAATGATTATTCTCAGCCATGGCAGATTAAGTATGAGTTCCTCTCTAGGGAACTTAGGTCTAAATGTCAAATTCATGGAAAAGAATATGTAAAAGTTCTAAATTGTGGAATACCCAAGTTAAATCCAAATTAAAGTCTGCAGAAAATAAGAGTTCTGTGTAGTGAGATTTTAATTTTCATTTAAAAAATTTTCAGTAATTATTGAGGTGTTAAGTATTGCTGTGTCATAGTGGGATGATATAGGTAGAAACTTGCTTCCTAGAAATGGTCTGGTGTTTATTAGAGAGGGAAGCTTGGCCACCCTAGGAAAGAAACAGTATTATAAAACATTGAAATTTTTAAGAGAATTAGAGGAAAAGTCTTGAAGAGTCACTTTTTCTAAAAAGTATGATTTTCACTTGTATTTTGCTTTGCTGATGAATTCAGGATTCTAATTCTTTGGTATGACTCATGGCCTTTATTTTAGAAATGTACTCCATTTAGACATAGATAGGATGCAGGGAATTTTCTCAGACTAACTGCTGACAATTGCACTGAAACTGAGAGTTATTATGTCCACTTTCTTCAACTTTAGTTTTGATGATGTTAAATGTTTCATTTTATTTTGCTCTTTTTATGTCAAATGGGTTTTCTTTAGTGTATTTAAGTATGGTATAGAAGAGGCACTTCCAAAAACTTCATGTGGAATTGCAAATAATTTGTTTTCAATCAATTTTAGCTTATATGAAAGAATATTAGACACTAATTTTCTATATAATAATTACTTAATCATGGAACACTTAGGGTTATTTTGCTTTCTTGGGAATGTAAATTTTATGGTATCTAAAATATCAGTCTCTAGGTGCATACATTGTTGAAAAAAATAAGGACACTTGCCTGATAAGTACTGCATGGCACTGCCTCTTTATGTATATTTAAAACCTTCTATCTGATACAGTTTTGCATTAATGTTGACAGAGAAGATATTTAGCACACAGACAGCCAGTCTTTACAGCTGAGAGGATCTTTATTTTGGAAAAATATTTTTTTAAATAAATATGTAAATTTGCCACATTTATGTGTTGTTTCAGCTGCAGGTGAGGCGATTGTAGTACAGAAATACTGATTTAACTTTGTGTTTCATTTTGTGAAACTTTTAAGGATAGTGGTTTTTCATAAGCCTCAACTGAAAGGCTAGAATAGGTGAGTTATCAATCTCTACTTGGTTAGATTCATTCATTCATTCACTCATCAAGCACTTATTGAAGGTTGTTTTTTGTTTGTTGTTTTATTTTGTTTTTTAAAGAAAAAGAATCAGAGATAAAGACCGAAATACAATAGCTTTGTTATTCATAAAATAACTTGGGATGCATTTCAGTTATATAGCTGCAATCAGGCTTGCTAATATTTTTCCTACAGGATAAAATCCATATATTCAGAAATATTAAAAGACATCTCCTTTTAATAAATGCTGAGATTACTTTTAAAAAGCAGAGACAGAATGCATTTATTTTCCTTTTGTGGTACTGAGGATTCATCCCAGAGGCATTCAACCTCAGAGCTACACCCCCATACCTATTTTACTTATTTTTTTATTTTGAAATAGGGTCTCACTAAGTTGCAGAGGTCCTCACTAAATTGCTGAAGTTGGCCACAAACCTGCAATCCTCCTGTCTTAGCCTCCTGAGTACTGTGATTTCAAGTGTGCACCACCACATCCCGCTGACAGCATGCACCTTGAGACACAACTGCTTGCTGGAAATATAGGAGCAGAACTTTACAGGCTCAGGTCCTTCCCCCTTTTAACCAATTACCTGTCACTTTTCCTCTTTGGGAAGGAGAGAGGTGCTTGGATGCTCTTCTATGCTTTTCTCTCCTATGGCATGTGTATTCTCTGTATGAAAAGGATGAGATAGAGAACTTCTTCCACTTTCTCTGATCCCTGCCTTCCCTGTAGTATTTGTTATGGGTGGGCAATTTGCTAGATACTATGAGATATACACTGGCAGGAAATTCAAAGTAGCTTTTCCCAAAGCAATATTAAGAAGAAGGGAAGCTAATACTCAAAGTGCTAAGTGCCAAGAGACATAAAACATGTCATTCCTTCTGGTGTAAATCTTAGGAAGAACTTAAGCTAGGTTTGAAAGATAAGTAGGTTTTAAATAGGTTGATAAGGATGGAAGGAATTAAGCATTGGAAAGAATACAATGAAAAATGAAAAATCACAGAATAGTAGTCATTGAATTTTTTAAAAAGATGGATAAAAGACATTTTGGAGGATAAATAAAGTGGGTTGTACAACAGAGATGAAGATGAAAGAAGAATAATTTTGTAAAGAAGGCTTGAATTTTAGAACACATCCATCTGAGCTGTGCAACAGAAATGAAGAGGAAATAACAATAATTTTATAAAGAAGGCTTGAATTTTAGAACCCATGCATTTGTGAATTAATGTTCCTGATTTCTTCTACTTAAGAACTGCTCCCCAAATTTCTTGACAAATATTAGAACAGAATTAATTCAACCTCATATATTTTCCCCAAGTTTATATGTGCTTATGCATGTAAAACTACTTAAAAGTATATTGATTATGTGGGCTATGAGCTTGGGTTCCATTCACTTGGCTAAGGACCAGGTTCAGAATTCACTTCCAAAATAATGGCTGATGTGAAAGTGGGAATTTGCAAAAGTCTTGGGATGTATCAGTTTTGAAATGAAAAGAAAAAAATCTATTCTCAAACAAGAAATTTAGAATCATATTCCTTCAAAGGCTCTAAGTATATTAAGCCCTTTGCCCTTTGCACATTTCAAAATTCTGGCATGTAAAATGGAGGGAAAATGACATCTTATTAACTTCCTTCAGTTTTTTGAACACCTCAATTTTGTTTCAATTCCATCCTAGTCATCTGCACAGAGTTTTCTTACCTTGTTTTTTGCCTGACACGTTCCTATTCATTATGTCATAATTCAAATAACACTTTGAAAATTCTTCCTTGTATACTCTAAAGTAATTTCCCTTCTTTTTAGACACCACATTACATTATCATACTTCATTTTTATTCAGGGTACTTATGAAATTGTTGTCTTTATTTGTCCACTTTTGTATTTTATGTCTTTTTCCTCTGGATGGAAAGTCTTCACTGTTAGGCACTGTTAACTGTCCCTGTATACTATTCAGTTTTCAGCACACAAAGAAGCAACATGTAATCAGTAAACATTTGTTGTTTGAATGAATAAATGACTATAAATGGGCTCTTCTGTCTGTATGAAGAATTCATAAAGTATATATCCTAAACCTTGACCAATTTGGAACAACAATAAACTAATCTTTGGTATATATTCTTATGGAAAATATGAATACTTAGAGTAAATAATTCTATGTGGTGCATTCTGTTTATCAGAACTTTGCATTGGCATAGCTAATTCCTACCATATGTGTTGAGTTGGCTAATCGGTGGCTATATCAAAAGTACTTAGCTGGAAAGAGAAAAAGCCAAAGAATGTGTTGCTTTCTCAACATGATGCCACACAACCAATCAGCGGAGATTTTGTTCTTGTGGCCATATTCCTTGGATTCATCAGAGCATGAGCACTACCCTGGGCCCTTAATGGAGACCCCTTTCTGTTGAAAAATCTGTAACAGAAGGGCTGGTGATGCATTGACCCCTGTGGGGCAAAACCCATTGGCCATAATTATGGGAACTAGGCCACCAAAAGATGCTGACCATACATCATGTATTGGACAGGGTTCTCTAGATTAACAGAATACACAGAATGAGTATATTTGAAAAAGGGATTTATCAGATGGGCTTACAGTTTGAAGCAATGTAGTCCCAGGTTCTGACTGCACGTGGAGAGTCAGAGGAACCAGTAGCTGGTTGAACGGTCTAAGAGCTGGAGTCTTAGGATCGGAGCAACCACTAATTCAGTCCC
>PVJS01037514.1:0-19897 GCA_004027185.1 Glis glis
CACTGCTTGCTGAGGCTGTCCTTGAACCTGCAATCCTCCTGTCTCAGCCTTCCAAGTACTGGGATTACAAGTGTGCACCACCATGCCCAGACCAATAAAATTCTCATAAGGAAACAAAAGTGGTATTGGCACCCAATAAAAATTTAAAAGCTTTACCAAAGGAAATGTTAACAGAGTGAACAACCAGCAGAATGGTATAAAATATTTGCAACGCTCAGTGTGAGAGGCTTCAGAACAATTATTGATATGTACAGGGAAATCATTGCCTACTTGACTGGCTGATGGCAGCTGTTCACACAGTGTGAAGAAATACAAAGGGACCTGCCTCCAATATAATACTAATATCCAGAATATGTAAAGATCTAAAAAAACCAACATTAAGAAAAAAGCAAATCAATCAATAAATGGGCCAATAAACTGAAAAGACACTTTCCAAAAGATGAAGTACAAATGGCCTGGAATTAAATTTGAACATGTTCGACATCTTTAGTAACCAGGGAAATGCAAATAAAACTTACACTAAGTTCTATTTTACTCCAGTTAGAATGACAAGCATCAAGAGTATACATAACAATAAATGCTGCCAGGGATGTGGGGGAAAAGGGACTCTTACACACTGTTTGTGGGAATATAAACTAGTACAGTTGCTATCAAAATCAGTATGGAAGTTTTTCAAAAACTAAACATTGAACTACCAGATGATCCAGTTATCCCATTTCTTGGGATTTATCCAGAATAATTAAAGACTGCATATTTTAGAAATACATGCATATCTATGTTTACTGCAGCACAATTTATAATAGCCAACATATGGAAATAGCCTAGGGGTCTGTCAACAGGTTAATAAGTAAAGAAAATGTGGTATACATATACAATGAAGTTTTACTGAGCCATAGAGGAGAGAATGATTGTGTGATTTGACAGAAAATGGATGGAACTGCAGACCATAATCTGAGTGAAATAAGTCAGATCCAGAGAGAAAAGTATCCTGTGTTTTCTCTCATTATGTGAAAGCTTAAGAAAAAAAGAGGCAGGACATCCATTTAGCCACACGAGGGTGCCTGTCACTAACAGGGCAGGTAAAAATAAAGCCTTCAGGAGTCCACTACCCACAGGGATATGCTGGGTAGTTTAGGCAACACCATGGCTTGCCTATCACCCTGCCTGAGGTGTACTACCTAAGGAGGTCTAGAAAGAAAATTTGCCTTCTGCTGAGAGCATTCAGCTCTCTCACTCCCATGGACACTTCAGTTATAGTGTGTGGAAGAAAAATCCCATCACACCATTTCCAAGTTCTCAGAGCTGGAGGTATCGTAAATATGGCTCCTGAGCTGGCTTGCCCATTTTAGCAGAAATACCATAGATCCTCTTGCTACCACAACTACCTGATTTCCACCACTAATCTGTTTATGAGTAGATAATTCAAACTTCTTTTACTTTGCTCTAAAGAGTATGTCTTACAGGCTGTTATTACAGCAACACAGTCAGGGAGATGCTGATTGCTTCAGAAGCTGCCTGCTTGCAGACTGTCAACATGACAAGATAAGATAAATCTGAAACCTAAAAGTTACAGACCCCACAGAGAGGTTAAAAAATTAAAGAAATACCATGCATTTCCCTCACATAGTCATGGGTGACATCAGAACAAAGAACAGACTAACGAACAAGACTGGCCTATTAGTTTGGTATAAAAAATAAAAATGTTAAAACTTAGAAGGCCACAGGCTTGGGAAGAGCTGAAAGAAACAACATTATCCTTTCATGTAGATGCTGACAAAGCAGGCTCTTGGCCCTGTTGGTATAACCAGGCTGGGAAAGACCAGATAAGACAGTAAAAAAACTCCAGATAAGCTCTGCATTTTCAAGGGAAGAAAGTCTCCGTTCTGAGCTCTCATCACATTTCTCTGAAGTGTGATACTGTTACTTTTGCTATAAATCTTTTTGCTTTGCAATAAATTCCAACTGAGTCTCCCTGCTGCTATTTCTACAATTGCTGAGGAGAAGAATCCATGGTGACACATCCAAACTGTAACAACCACCATCTACTCCTGCACCTTATCTGATCATGAACTGGTACCAAGATTGAGAGTGAGAGCTAGGGAAGAGGTGCTATGGTTTCTGCAACCACCTCTCTCCATGAAACATGTTGTCCTATAACACTGTCTAGGCAGAAAATAAGTACTTCAGACTTCTCACCACTGCTAGTGCAGCCAGATAGACAAATCTCAACACAGAATCACAAGCAGTGTAGCCCAATCTGTGGGAGGGTAATAGTCTACCTTTGGGAGGTACTTCACTCCAAAACTATTTCATCATAAAGATATGTTTTTTTCCTCTGAAAAAAAGCCAATCTTATGGTCAAGTAAAGACCATCTTATGGTCAAGTATATTTAGGATAAGCTATGTATAACAATCCTGTGAACCAGTTTCAGAACCAGATATTGTTTGTTAAGAATACATATGAAATGGGTTGTATGTGCTTGGATACAATTTTTTCCTATACTTCCAATTTCTTTAGTGGACTGCCTGTGATATGTATTATATTCTGGTTTAATATTTATTGAATTATAAAAATGCTTTCTTTTTCTTTTAATTATGTGAAATCTTTTCCTGAATTGGCAGAAGATTTTGTCATTATATTTCACCAACATCAACCCACCTTCCTAAGTATATATCTGCTTTCTGGATAGAAGGGACCCCTTACTAAGGGATATACTCTGGTACACATGGATGTAGCAATACAAGGAGCAGAGAAGAGAAGAATCTACTGATATGAGCTGAGTTGGGTCCCCCTGTACTCTAAATTTAGAATAAATTTATGTTTGATTCTAACCCCTGGCATCTCAGAATATGATTATATTTGGAGACAGAACCTTTACAAAGGTTGTTAAATTAAGGATGTATGTGTAGGTCTTAACCCAGTATGATGGGTGCCTTTAAAATAAGAGAATTAGGACACAGAGAATTAGGACACAGAGAGCTGTCCATGTAAGGGCACAGCAGGAAGGCAGCCACCTAGAAGACCAAAAAAGAGGCCAAGGAACCAAACCTGCCTGTTCTTAAGACTTCTGCCCTCCAGTCCTGTGAGAAAATTAATTTCTGTTAAGTAAGTCTGGTCTTTTTTATGGCCTTTCTAGTATGGTAACATATGCTCATAAAAGTGTCCTTCTCTTTTAAAAAGGAGACTTTCTCCCACTTTTCTTACTCAGATTCCATAAGGTAAAAGAAGCTGAGAAAGGATTCTCATGTTCTAAACTGACAAGTTTCACACATTCTGGATGTTTCCCTGAACCTTCACTGTGGCCTTCAATCTCTGATTGGCCTGAAGCTTCTCCTATTTCAAAGGCAAGGTATACCACCCCTGGGAAACATTATAGAATGGTTTCTTTATATATAAAGAGGAACTGGGAAATAGACATGTCTAGAAAGCAACCTGACTTTATGATAAGGCCACCATCCTCTTTCTGATTTTACTACAGGTCTATTCGCCTAGGAGGCAAAAATCAGTGCAAGAGGGTTTGCTACTCATTGCTTCAGTGAAGTCACAAAGCTGTGATATCATGACAACCACCCTCCGTCTTTCTTCTCTAAGATAGACATGGCCAGAGTAACCATGGGACAGACAAGAGGACAACAAGCTTTCCCAAACTGCTGGAGCCATCTGGGTATCTCACCCAGAGAGTTTGCCAAGAAAATTGGCATCACCTTCTCCATGGTCGAATTTGTAGTCAATGGTCGCCACTCTCATCACCAGACCTCTGGGTTCCTACAAAGACCAAAATACCATAATTCCAGCATGCAAAAAACAAATCTGAATAAAGCAAGAACTACAACCCAATACAAACAGAGGGGCTCCAACCCATGGATATATTCATAGACCTCAACCTCAACCAGCAAAACTACAGCCAAAGGAAAACTCAAAATCAACACTAAGAGTCATACCAGGGATATGATCAAGTCAACAGTACAGATTTGACATCCTATATCAATTCAGGAAACTGTATTACCAGCACCTCTCAATCTTTAAACTTGGCCAAGCCCAGAAAGCAGACTCTGTACTGTAACACTCCAAGCCAATGACAGGATTATCCAAGAAAGTTTGGAAACAACACTACCAGGCACAGAAAGACTTGGAGAAAACCCACACCAAAAATAAAGTCAGGTAAAGGGCTTTCTTTCCAGAGAAAGAAAAACAATGTGTTTCACCCACAATGCATTCAAATCTATAATTCTAAGCATGCACACAAGACAGTGCAAGTGCCTGATGTGAATCTTTATCAAGAGACTGGGGTGCAAATTTCAATTCACTTGAAAATCACTATCAATTGAACATCAGAGAGCCCAATGTAGGGATGATGGGCAGGTACTGGTGAGGCAGGAGGAGATGAAAAACAAAGTACACTTCCAGGGCAAGGAGATGAAGATGCTTCACATTGGTGGTAAGATAGATGGAAGAGAATAAGGAGGAGAAGGAGAAGGAGGAGGAAGAGGAGGAGGAGGAGGAGGAGGAGGAGGAGGAGGAGGAGGAGGAAGAAGATAAAACCCAGCCAGCAGGAAGTGGCTTTTTTGGGTGGTGGCAGCTGCTCCAGACTTGGCTTCAGGCCATGGAGAAATATTTCTGAATTTAATAAACTAATGTGTTCTCTGGCCTGAATCAGTTTTTATCACCTTAATGTTTCAGGGTTTGAGACAGTCAATTCCAATGCTGTCACTCAGAAATTTGGGTGCTATCATTTTAGAGGGGGAAATGCCTTGTTTCTGTACTCTTGGCATATCTGGTAGAGGTATATCCAGGTACTAACCTCTATTCAGACACTAAGAATATTTCAATTATAAGATCATATAACAACATATTCCGAGCTTTTCTTTTATTTTTCTTTGCAGATACCTCTATAGTTCTATAAAAAGTGAGCCCTCGCTTATAAGTCAGGAAATAAAACCCTGACCTTTCTCTCCTTTTAAGCCTTTACTTTTTACCTGCACAAAGGCATCACTGAGCTGACTCCTTGCTACTAAGCTATTACCTATTCCATAGCAAATCTTCCTTCCATAGAGAAAAGCCCAATACAACACAAAGGGGTGGGAAGGCAATGTCCTGACATGAAAGGACTAGAAATAAAAGAAAGCCTTGGAAATATGGGAATGGGAACTGATTGAGGATTGACATAGTGGGGTGAGAAGCTCTGATGAGAGACTAGCAATCCTTGTAGTAGTTATATTTTTTCACAGGTAGATACAAGGGGCAGAGTCTCATCCAATTCTGAGGGAGCCTCTGCTCTCCCTCACTTGAGACATACAGTAAGCCTAAGTCCATTGATTCTAAGTCTAACCTACATGATTCACCTCATTCACAGTCTCATTTTGGGGTTGGTTATGTCTTATTGACTTACTGGCTTTTATTTTAATTTTACCACAGAAATCTTCCTGCTAGACAATATTCTCTAACACCTTCAAATCTGTCACTGTGAAAGCCATCCTCTCATCATCTTGACATCATCCCAATCATTCCCCAAACAGTTACCTATCTCCATCAGAAATACTTTGACTCTGTCTCAAGGAAACAACTATTAAGACTTTTTGACCTGTTAAGAATCATAATAAAGTAGGAAATGGACAAAATGCTGTAAGTCTCAACAAACTTTATAGTGTCTTATAAAATCCCTCAAAAAGAATTCAAACTTCTTCACACATGCTTGGCAAGATCTAGTAACCTGGAAGAAATGAGAAGGAGGTGAGAAGTTCATGTCCTTGCAGGTAGAAGAGGAAGTGCACAATGTTATGGAATTCAGAGTCTATTTTGCACATGGACATAAAATAGTTGTGGCAGCAGAATAAAAATAGGAAAACAGAACCAGGCACAGCTGAAAGAAAAGGTTATACCTCTCTTGTTCTTTTACAGACCTATTTGATGCATGAAATAGCCTACTCCTGAATAGAGACACCTGTGGATTTCAAGATATTCTCTCCCCCTCAACTCCAGTGGCTGCCCTTGCACTTGTTTCTGATACAGAAAAGGAAGCTATGTTAGGTTCCCAGTACTTGGAAGCTGAGACAGGATGATCTCAGGTTCAATGCAATCCACAGGAACTAAGAAAGACCCTGTTTCAAAATTTAAAAAATATAAAGGGCTGGGGGAGAAGCTCAGAGGTAGCTTGGGCTCATCCCCAGTAAATAATAATTAATAATAATAAATAATTTAAAAGGCTGAGAATATAGGTCAGAAGTAGAATGCCTCTGTGTTCAATCCCCAGTACCACAAAAAAAAGTAAAAGGAGAAAAAGAATCATAATCCTTCCATGTTAGAAAAAGGTTTTTTTTGTGGTACTGGGGATTGAATCCAGGGGTGTTCTATCTCCGAGCTACACCCCTGGCCCTATTTTTTATACTTTACTTTGAAACAGGGCCTCACTAAGTAATTGAGGCTAGCCGTGAACCTGGATCCTACTATCTCAGCCTCCCAAGTACTGGAATGACAAGCGTGTGCCACCACACCCAGCAGAAAAAGATTTTTGGGGGGAGTCAGGGTACAGGAGCAGCCAGTGGTTTATAGAAAGACACTAAGACAATTTAGAAAGTGGTCTAACCATTAAACATGAACAACCTGAAGTCCTACCTCAGAGGGAAAATGAACATCTTTTGTCTGGCTATGAGTGAAATAAGTGAGGCAAAGAAAATCCATTTCCCATACATTCTACATTTCTTCTGAAGGCAAGCAAGATGATATATGGCTTTGGCTCAAAGAGAAGTCCGAGATTCCAAAGCTCCACCTGGGAGAAAGGCAGGTCTCTAATACTGATGACAAGGATAAAGAAAGGAAAGGAAAAGATGGAGAAAACTAGAGAAATGAATGACCCTAGAGAAATGAATGAAACTAGAGAAATGAATGAAATTCAGGTTACCAGACAATTCGTAGCCACAATTTATTTTTTCTTTTTTTCAAAACTACCCCTTATTTCTTCCAATGTCAAGGGCAGGGGAACAGGATAGACACACAAATGGAATAGAGCCAGACTATTTTTCAACTTTTTCCATGTCTATTCCTAGTACTTACCTCCCAGGAATTCCTATATGCCTGCAGATGAGATTTCTTGGTGTTGGTTGTGCAGAGGTTCTTTTGCTGATATTCATTGATCTTCCCTAGGCAACCAGAAACAGGTGAATAGGCTTGTTCCTAATGACCAGGTATTCCTCTTATGCTCATTTACCAGACCAAAAAAAAAAAAAAGGGTGAGAAGACAAAGACAAGAAAGTCACAAACAGAAATCTAATAAAGCTAAAATAAAAAGATAAATACTTCCTCTTTCCTGCTCTGGCAAGGCCCCAAACTTCCACACAGTAGTTAAGAAGCATGGTACCACTAGACCCTCTAGGACATGGTAGCTACTGCAGGTAATTGTGGGGAGAGTGAGACAAGCTCCCATCTCTCAAACTGTTCCTACCAATTAAAAGAGTAAGTCACAAATATACAATTCTAGAGCAAGTAGGGTCCTCCAAGGTCTGCTTTGCCAACCAACAACTTCACTATACTGAGTAGACATCTGAAACTATTCCTCCTGTCCCAAAAATTTTTGCGTAAGTCCAACTGCATATATTTTTATATCTTTTTAGTATTCTGCCACTCCCACCCTCTGCACATGTCCACTGATAGGATAGGTCCTTGCACACTTTTCAACATGTGTGCCCTTAGAGCCTGCCAAATATTCATCATTCTTTAAAGTTTCAACTTTAAATTGTGGTAGCACAGGCTTGTAATCCCAGTACTTGGGAGGCTGAGATGGGAGTATCTGGGTTCGGGGCCAGACTCAGCTACTTGTGAGGCCCTCTGCAACTTAGTGCAACACTGTTTCAGAATAAATTTTTAAAAAATCGGGCTGGGGGTGTAGCCCGGAGGTAGAATGCCCCTGGATTCTATTCCAAGTACCACAAAAATAAAATAAACTAAATAAAGTTCCAACTCTTATCTAATCTCTCCTAAAGCTTCCAGGAACATCTAGCAATTTCAACCAATGTTTGGCCATTTTTAATGTCTGTTTGTGTGTATGTGTTACACATATTTACTGTTCTGTGATCTTATCTTTATTGTCTCACTGCTGAGGTCTTAAAGAGTGTGGACTTATAATTTCATATATTTCTTTTTATGCTCTAACACATATGAATCCCTGGTATATGTACAAATGTGTGTTTTGTGTAGGCGCTATTGTCTCTCTGGTTCTTTCATGAATGACTTTAGGTTGAGACAAACTTCCATTAGCAATTTTTTTTTTTTTTTTTTGCGGTACCAGGGATTGAACGCAGGGGCGTTCTACCTCTGCGCTACACCCCTGGCCCTATTTTTTATACTTTATTTTGAAACTGGGTCTCATGAAGTTGCGGAGGGCCTCACTAAGTAGAGAGAGAGAGAGAAAGAAAGAGAGAGACAGGGAGAGAGAGAGAGAGCTGAGGCTGGCCACAAACCTGCATCCTCTGGTCTCTGTCTCCCAAAGTACTGGGATTACAAGCGTGCGCCACCACGCCCAGCTGCAAATATTTTAATAGCTACATTTCTTATCATTTTCATAAAAAAGATATAGAAATAACTGTTTTCCCTTAAAATGTCAAATGCTTCCATTTGGTGCATTGTAATCATACATTTTAATAAGTATCAGGGTATCAGAAGCATGCATGCACACATTGCTCATTTAGCCCACCCTCAAATCCCATCCTATTCCCTCCTCCTTCCCTCCTTTTTGTGCTCAGCATAGTGATTGACTCTAATAAGTTTGTGTACTAAAGACCACCAATGGCATATCCAGGCACACTGTGCTCTTACTGGTGAGGGTTTATGCCAAGGACTTGAATAGATGATGTCACCACTTAAGATTAGATGATCTCTAGTGACCTCTTCTCAGAGACTATAAACAAAGTGCTGGACTTTACCTGAAAGCTGCAAAAACTAATGGTTTAGATATATTTATAATAAACTGATATTTTTTCTATAAGAAGGAAAATTAAGACCACTTATTTGAAAACAAAGATGAAGTCTCCCCTTCCCATTTGCTTTTTCATTAGTCCCTTCCAAAGTACATGCAAAATTTTTATGCTTTTGGCTGAAAAATTGACATACTATATTATTTGTGTTAAGGATTAACTTGACCTTTTATGCTTTCTTAAATTTTTTTAAAACTATCTGAATGTAGAAGGTATTTATGTCATAACTGTAAACAGAATTATTCTTAACTGAGCAAAAACATATTCTTGGATACTTTATTTGTATGTTTTTCCTGCCTTGAAATTTTGAAGGTTAATCCAAACTGGCATGTTTTAGAATATTCATGAAAAGAAAAAACTACTTTTAATACCAGCCTTTTAATAAAGTTCATGAACATTTTGGTAAGGAATAATAGTACATCTTATAAGCATTGATGAAACTTTGAAAGTTCCTTTCTATAAAATAAAAAATGCTCAGTATATCCAAAATGCAAGTATAACAATTTTTTTTTCTGGCAGTACCAGGGATTGAACCCAGGAGCGTTTTACCTCTGGGCTACACCCCAGCCCTATATTTTTATCCTTTATTTTGAAACAGGGTCTCACTAAGTTGCAGAGGGCCTCACTAAGCAACTGAGGCTGGCCACGAACACAGATTCTCCAGTCTCAGCCTCCCAAGTACTGAGATTACATGTATGAACCACCACGCCTAGCTTAATATTTAATAGTTGGCAACATGCTTTAACAAAAGTAAATCCTAAGTTATTAACCTTTGTTCATGCTCTCATACTTTTTCATATCACTAAAATAAATTGCTTGTTGTATATTAAAAAGTCCCTTAAAATTCCAAATCTGTTTTGTAGTATCATTAGAGACAAATATTCTGTAAAGTAACCCTGAAAGTCTAAAAAAAATAAAAATCAATGACATTTATAATGGCTTGGAAAACCTATTTTGCAGTACAATGCTGATCTTGGCCTAGACTAAGAAGAAAACAATTTAACAGCACATTCAACATTAAGGCAGGTAATATTGCTTGAAGAAAGAAGCCTAATGCTTATCTAGACTTGGCTTTATTTGCTGGGATTGATGAGGCAATTCATCACCCTTACAAATATTTCTTTCTCTAAGCACTAAATAAGTTACATCAGATCATCAGTTAGCAAACAATTTTTTTTTACTATCAAGCAATCTCCCCCATTTTTGTCCAGATCATCTTATATCACAATAGGTAAATAAAATTTAAGCTATTCAAGTTGAATTTTGATGTGCAACCTGCAAAGCCTTATGCTTTGTCTTTTATTTCCAAACCTCCCAATGGTAACCTTCTGAGGCAACTCCTTAGTCAGTATGCTCTCTTGTACACAGTTTTAAAATTAACTGCTTCACTAGTTTGCTTCTTAATGTTTTTTAGATCATAGTCATGGCATTGTGTGGGATTTTACACCACATTATGCATTTTAGAAAAAGCCCCAAAAGGAGCTGTCCCAAAGGGCAATCAAACTTGTGTCCTTGAACTTGTATAGATGATTCTTAGCAAACAGAGCACAGGCTACTTATTTTCCTTGACGTATACATTTGCTGAGGCCTAATCTCAAAGTAACCAATATTCTAGGGCCACTCTAATAATAAGGAACTATATGTAGAAAAGTCTGCAGTCAACAGGTTAGAAGTAGCTCTGGACTGAGACAGCAGCAGAAGGAACACCAGTAGTAGAAATAAGAGGTGAAGAAAGCAGATGAGCCATGTTTGGGAGCCTACACCAGAATGAGACTGGTGTGCTAAGAAATGCTCTTCATGGTGCTTCATCCAGATTCCTTTCATTAATCTTGCCTAATCTTGTGTAGGTGGTGATACTAAAGTTTCTCAACAACTTCCTATTCTGAAGAATATCCTTTGACCACATGAAATTAAAAGAGAAAAGCTTCAGAATGGATAAACACTGGTGCAATTTGTGGCCACTCTGAAATCTTATTTTCCCCTATCCTATTTCCCTCATTCTCTTTCTTCTCAAGGTCCTCTACTTGAACAGATATCATGTACTCTGCTTATCTGAATGATCCTGCCCTGAAATATCTCCATCATAGAATGCTTTCTACTATTCACCAAGAGCCCACCAAAGAAATTCCTCATGTAGATCTAGGTCCTTGTTTCTGTATAATACACATGGTCTTATCAGCAACGATATTGCCTCTTTTTGGTTCACAAGGTCTCTATTTTTAAAACTACCATCTACTAGGGAATAGTTAAATGGGAATAGAGTTTTGAGATGAGGTATACCTAAACTTTAACACATTACTCCATACTGCCACCCTGAGCACTACAAGGCCATAAGCTCCACTAAGAATGTTGGGCTTAAGGCAGGGTCGCCATGAACTTTGCTAACACTGCATAATGCTTAACCTCAGCTTCTGTATTCCCACCGCTTTGCTTACACAGATGTAGAAAATCCAAGCAATGTCAAATGTAAGGTCAACATATATTGTTTGGTCTCAAGTGAGTTGTTTTCATCATTCTAAAATAATGTGAACTTGAACTTTTGATCCTCTGAAACTACTTTTTCCTCTGTAAGTGATGGTCAATAGAGTCTCAGGGCTACACTCACCAAATGTGTGTGGCCCCAACCAGTTGGTAGAATAAAGACCTCAAAATTTGACTTTTGAAGTCTGGTGTGTCTCTGTGGGTTCCCTCGCTACATTTTTGGAGACTCCAGTGAGATTTGCATAGACCAGGAGAGGGGAGAGGCCTGGCGGGCTCTGACCTGGCAGTTGCTGCCTAAAGCACAGTTCTAGAGGAAGGCGCTCCATGAGACATTCCAGATACCAAGAGCTGAAATTTCAGTTGGACCTGTTGGCTGTTGAGCTGCCGGGGGCCCTGAGAAGGAGGTCTTTTGGTTTCCTCCAGAGGACAGGTAAAGCCAGGGCAGTGCTCCAGGGTAGGACAGTCTGGGGAGGCTGGACACAGTTGTTGATCCAGTGTCCAGGGGGAAAGTTAAAAGTGAGGTGTCACCCCCCCCCCCCAATACAGTCCCGTGTGCCTGCTGGGGTCTAGGGAAGGGAGGAGGTCTGCGGGAAGCTGAGCCATGCTATGCAGCCACAGCTGCAGCTGAGAGCATGAGACCTATGGCAGCACAAGCTAAAAAAAAACTAGTAAAGGCTCCAGGGAAGCTCTAGAGTTACTCTAGAGTTCTCTGTGGCTGGGCAGATTCAGGTACATGAGTAGAGGAGGCATCTGGATTGATCAGATAGATCTCTGGGCTAAAACACCAGAGCAGTGTACTGGCTGCAACTCAAAAAGTCACTAGCTAACTTTACATCGGAATAAATGGCTATAGAAGCAGGCTCCCCAATCTCCAGAAATTTAGAGCTAATTAAAATTAAAAAAGAGGACAGCTTGGATCACCTGGGCTCTCTAAAATGTGAGAGAGCTACACCATTAGTCATTTTCTGGCTATGGGGATGATGGTGTGACTAAAAGAAACAAACACTGAATGAAGTGACATTGGCCCCCCTTCTCCCCCCCCAAGGGCCTGAAGCTGGGCTGCCCTGCCATGCCACTAGCCCTGGGGAGCCCCACAGAGGAGGGCAAGGAGGGCAGAGGTCACATCCCACCTGGCTCTGCTGGCTGGCGCACAGCTGCTGTTCTTCTGTGAGCAGGAGAAACAGTGGCTGCAGGAGATGATCTGCACAGTGACAGGGCTTTCGTGGAAGTGGTATGGGAAGGCTGGAGAGAGTGACTCTCAGTGAGGACTTAAGAAGCTACTGATGGAGGGCTTGAAAGGGCCTAGTGCAAGGGAGGGAGGAGTAGGGGGTACACCCAGGACAGAGGCAGGAGGAGAGTGGAACAGAGGAAGGAGACAGAGGGGGAGTGCCCCTCCCAGATGACAGCTGTGTGGACCATTTTTTTCCTCACTACGCACCCTACCTGGGATCCTAAAATGGATCAGGGAAGGGAAAGTTTGGACAACTTTTGCCAGCTGTTATTGGAAAAATAAGGGCACCTGCTAGATGGCACAATAATTTATCCAAGGTAAGTGATGTTATACAGGATTTGCAGAAATCTCCTGCTGGGTTCCTGAAGCATCTGCTCCAGAAAACCAGCAAGCAATAAAATTTGCCTTTGCCACTCTGGTCAGCCCTGAATATTAGAAAAATAAATTACAGATGTTAGAGGGTTTTAAAGAGATAAATAGGTCTCAGCTTTTAGAAATTGCTCAGAAAGTATTTAACAACAGAAACACCTTAAGAGGTTAAACAGAATAAGAAACTGACCAAGGTTATGATAGCAGCCTTCAGAGAAACTGACAAAGAAGAAAGAAAGAAACCAGAGGTGGAAAAAGTCCATTTGAATGGAGGTTTTATAGGACAATTAACATGAATTAGACTTCCCCAAAGATTTAAAAATTCCCCAACTCTGTTTGATGAGGCACTAAGTGTGGACCTCCTGGAATTTAGACAAAGCTACTCCAGGAGCACTTTACTCCATATGTTACATGATCTTCTCGAGCTACAGAGGGACTTCTCTGTCAAGAGACAGAGAAGGAATGCCAGGAAGCTACAGAGGGGACTCCTGCAGACACTCTAAAACCTGGGATATCACATTTCTGCTAATAAGGCACAACTTTGCAGAGCCTATGTTACATATTTAGGATACAATCTAAGGGGAATACAGTCTAAGGGGGGAAAAAAGATGCTGCTCCAAAGCCATATAGCTGCAATTCTCCAAATACCCATTCCAGAAAATAAAAGACAAGTATGAGAGTTCTTGGGAGCAGTGGGACATTGCAGATTATGGATCCTAGGTTCTGCTGATATTGCAAGTCCACTATATGCCAGTCTTAAGGGAAATGGGCTCCTCCAAAGATCCACAGTAGAACAGGAAGCTTTTGAGACTCAGAAAAAGGCTTTGGTATTGGCCCATGCCTTAGCTTTATCTGATATCACCAAACCATTTCATTTGTCAGTAAAGCCTGGCAACTAGCCAAAGGAGTCCTAGTGCAGACGTTGGTCCCCTGGAAGAGGACGGTGGCATATTTGTCTAAGAAACTGGAGTCTGTTGCTGGAGGCTGGTAGGCTTGTCTATGGGCTGTAGCCACTACTGCAGTGCTGGTAAAGGAGGCAGATAAACTTAACATTGGGGCAGGAATTGTCCCTAACTACCCCACATGCAGTAGAAATTCTCTTAAAAGGAACACCAGAGAGATGGATGTCAAATGCCCAGGTAACACTTCACCAGGCACTCCTTTTGGATCAATTCTGGATTCATTTTTGTCAAACGTCAGTGCTCAACCCAGCAAGCCTGTTGCAGATGAAGTGCTCTACACTGATGAGAGCAGTTTTGTTCAGGATGATACCAGGTATGTGGGGGCAACAGTGGTCACTAAAAAGGGAACCTTATGGGACCAGTCTTTCAACCAAAGAACATCAGCCCAAAAGGCAGAGCTCATATGCTGACCCAGGCATTTTGCTGGGGGAAGCAAAAGACTGTCACAATATACACAGGCAGCCGGTATACTTTTACTACCACCCATGTACACAGGGCCCTGTACCAGGAGAGGGGACTCCTCACATCAACTGATAAAGAGACACCAGAGAGGGGACTCTCTTAAAGCCAGGAGCAACAGAGCTGCTGATAAGGCAGCACGAGAGGTAGCCCTACAACCAGTGGGGCACCTTGCTATATTGGTTGTGATCCATGAGCCGGAGTTGCCCCAACAACCTGCCTACACCAGAGAGGAAGAGGAGTGAGCTCAAAGAGAGAGCACAGAGAAGAAAAAAAAACCAGAATGGTGGTGGGTGTTACCAGATGAAAGACTCGTCCCTCCCACAGCCTTGGGGAGGCAAGTGGTGACTCAGCTCCATCAGAGCACCCACCAGGGAAAAACAAAGCTCGGTGAATTTCTTAGACCCAGGTACTACATTTTCCACATGGACCAAATTGTAAAGGAACTCATATCCAGATGCCAAGTGTGTGCACAGACAAACCCCAAAGGGGGAAAGAGGCCCCCGGTGGGAGTTCGGGCCCGTAAAAACACGTCAGGAGGACATTGGAAATTGGACTTTACTATAATCAGACCAATAGGCCTGGGCTATAAGTATCTGCTGGTATTTATGGACACATTTTTCTGGTTGGGTAAAAGCATTCCCTACCCAGACTGACACTGCTTTGTTAGGGTCTAAGAGTTGATACAGGAGTTAGTCCCCAGGTTTAGATTACCCCTAATATTGGGGTCAGACAATGGCCTTTATGGCCAAAGTCTCCCAAAATTTGGCAAGGGCTTTAAATGTCAATTGGAAGTTACATTGTGCATATAGATCTCACAGTTCCAGGCAAGTAAAAAGGATAAATAAGACTCTAAAGGAGACTCTGACCAAACTGGTTTCTATGAGGTGAAAGTTGGGCCAGCCTCCTCCCCTTTGCCTTATTAAGGGCAAGATGTACTACATATTGAGAAGGTTTTACACCATATGAGATCATGTTTGAAAGGCCACCTCCAATATTCCCCAAACTGAGGAGTCTCCAGGAGGCAAAAATAACTAACCATTCCCTTCTCAAGTCATTACAGTGGGGAATGAAATGAGGTATGCCTAAACTTTAACACTAGTTACTCCATATTGCTACCCTGAGCACTACAAGGCCATAAGCTCCACTAAGAATGTTTGACTTAAGGTGGGGTCACTGTGAACTTTGCTAACGCTGCATAATGCTTAACCTTGGCTTCTGTATCTCTGCCACTTTGCTTACACAGATGTAGAAAATCCAAGCAATGTCAAATATAAGGTAAACATATATTGTTTGGTCTCAAATGAGTTGTTACCATCATTCCAAAATTATGTGAACTGAAACTTTTGATCCTGTGAAACTATTTTTCTCTATATATGCAGCTGTCAATAGAGCTTCAGGGCTGCATTCACCAGGTATGTGTGTGGCCCCAACTGGTCAGTAAATAAAGACCTCAAAATTTAATTTTTGGAGTTTGGTGTGTTTCTGTGGGTTCCCTCGCTACTTTTTCAGTTTGGAAGATGGAAAAGTTTGTAGATTAATGGTAGTGATGTCAGTAAAACAATGTGTGCATACTTACTCCATTGAGTTTTACAATTAAAAACCATTAAAATTGCAAGTTTATGCTCTGTATATTTTACAAAATTTAAATTTGTTCAAATAAAATAGAACTTTATAGGGATAGAGCAGGGTGGGATCTAAAGGTAAACACACCAACTGCTGTGTGCATGCATGTTTCTATCACTGTGAACCTCATTATGATGTATAATTACAATGCACTAATAAAAGTATATGAAAATAATTTTTATATACTGACTGGATCAAAGAAGGGAAAAATTTTAAATTGCTAGAATCAAATGAAAATAGACACAACTTACCAAAATTTATGGAACACCCTGAAGATGGCATTACGAGTAAATTTTATAACAATGAGTGCCCACATAAAAAATAAAAAGACTCCAAATTAACAATCTAATGATGCACCTCAAGGCCCTGGAAAATAGGAACAAACTAGTCCCAAATCCAGCAGAAGGCAGAGAATAATAAAAATCAGAGCAGACATTAATGAAAAAGAAAACAACAACCAAATGAAATCTAAAAGATCACAAATAGCTGCTTTTTTTAAAAAAAAGTAATGATTTATAAACTCTCAGCCAGAATAACTAAGAGAGATCAGACCTAAATTTCTGGGATAACAGATTTAAAAAGGGAGATGTCACCGCAGGTAATGTGGAAATCAGAAAATTATTAGAAACTATTTTGAAAACTTATACTCCAATAAACTTGAAAATGTAGGAGAAATTGACAAATTCCTAGACACCTGCAACCCACCGAAACTGACCAAGAGTATAGAGAAACCCTAAACAGACTAATAACAATCAAAGAGATAGAAACATCAATAAAATTTTCCCATCAAAGAAACTTCAGGTATAGATAGACTCTCAGATGAATTCTAGAAGACCTTTATAAAAAAAACTAAACCCAATGCTTCTCACATTATTCCCTGAAATAGTAAAAAGAAGGAATACTAACAAACTCATTTCATGAAGCCAGCATCACTTTAATCTCAAAATGGAATAAAGACATAATGAGAAAAAAATTATAGACCAATATCCTTGCTCTTTGATAAGCAGAATAAATATAATCAAAATGACCATCCTACCAAAAGCAATCTACAGAATCAATGTAATCCCTATTAAAATGCCATAGTCATTCTCCACAAATCTAGAGAAATCAATCATAAAATTCATATGGAAAAACAAAAGACCCAGAATAGTCAAATCAATTCTCAGCAATAAGAACCATGCTGAAGACATCACAATACCTGATTTCAAATTATACTACAGCAATACTAATAAAAACAGCATGATATTGGCACAAAAACAGACCAATTGAACAGAAGACTCTGGAACAAATCTTCATATTTATAGCCAGTTGATTTTTTTTTTTTGATACTGGGGATTGAACCCAGAGGCATTCTACCTCCAAGCTACACCCCCAGCCTTATTTTATTTCTTATTTGGAAACAGGGTCTCACGAGCTTGCTGAGAGCCTCGCTAAATTGCCATAGCTGACTTTGAACCTGCGATCCTCCTGTCTCAGCCTCCCAGGTACTGGGATTAGAAGTGTGCACCACCACGCCCGGCTACCAGTTGATTTTTTATAAACATACCAAACCCATTCACTGGAGAAAAGACAGCCTTTTCAACAAATAGTATTGAGAAAATTGGTTATCCTTTTATAGAAGAATGGAATTAAAGTTCAACCTCTGACACAGGATATCTCACAATGGATCAAAGACCTAGAAATAAGACCAGAAACTTTGAAACTACTAGAGAGGGGACAGGACCAACACTCCAACATATAGGAACTGGCAGAAACTTCCTCAATAAGATCCACAAAACTCAGGAAATTAAAATGAGAATGGGATGACAAAATTATAAAGCTTCTGTGCAGCAAAGAAAACCATCAAAAATCAATAGAGACAGTTTACAGAATGGCAGATCTTTTCCAGCTACCCCTCTGATAAAAGACTAATATCTAGAATATACAAAGAGCTTTAAAAACTTAACAGTAAAAAAAAGCAAAGAATACAATAAAAAGGGGGCAACTGATCTGAATAGACACTTCTCAAAAGAAGAGATACAAATTGGCAATAATATATGGAAGGTGTTCAACATCATTAGCAATCAGAAATGCTAAGTGAGATTAGCCAGTCTAAAACTGAATAGTTGTATGTTCTCTATCATATGTGGAAGCTAGATAGAAATTGGGTTACGTCAGAAGACATTCCTATGGAATGATGAAGGGGTGTTAGGGGAAGAACAAGGGGGAGTGGAGACATACAGCATTTAACAGTTGAAATAATGCCACATATGCATATTAAATTACTAATTCCAAACTCAAAGACATGTACGTGGAAGGGGAGGAAGGGTTGGAACCTGGAGGGAAATGCTCAAAGAGTTGTATGCATGTATGTTTCTATCACTCTATACCTCAGTATGATATATAATTACAATGTATCAAATAAAGGTATATGAAAAAAGGACTAAGAATATTAATTTTCCTGCCACATCAACCTCTGTTTTAACTTAAATGTAATGATAATAATAATAATCTAGTTCAATCTTGTGCTTGGCATGTATGAGGCCCTGGGTTCAATCTATGGTACCAAAATAAATAAATAAAACAATGGAATTTAAAAATAAGTGCTTTGACAGCCCTTAAGGAAAAAACAGTGGCAAGTCATGGAATAACCACTGAAATGATGGCCAAAAATGAATGAAAAATAGATACACATCATAAAGAGCAAACAACAAAAGAAGAAATACTACACACATCAGAAGTTAAAAACAAACTCCAAAGCCCCCTGAAGGATGAATTTAATAGAATCATAACTAAGCAAATAAAAAACCCCACCAAATTAAATGTTAGCAATAAATCAAAATGACAGGAAATTATTCACATTTCCCTATAATAACCCTGATGTAAATGGTTTCAGCTCTCTAACTAGAAAAGACTTGGAAAGTGGTTCATCTCACAGGCAAGAACAGCCACATGCTAAATGTGAAAGGATAGAAAACGATATTCCATGTAAATTAAGAATGTGAATGAACCTACCATAGGACCCAGAAATAATCACTTCTAGGCATCTACCCAAAAGAATGGAAACCAAACTACCAGACTGATGCATGCATATCTATGTTTATAGCTGCACAATTCACAATTGCAAAATTATGGAACCAGCCAGGATATCCATCAACAGATGAATGGATTACAAAACTATGGGATATATACACAATGGAATTTTATGCAGCCATAAAGAAGAACAAAATTGTGTCATTTGCAGAGAAATGGATGGAACTGGAGAACATTATGCTACATGAGATTAGTCAGTCACAAAGAGTGAAAAGTTGGATGTTCTGCCTAATATGCGGAAGTAAGAGAGAACAGGACATAGGAGAGACTCCAGACAACAGAGAAAACCTTAGATGAGTAAAGAAGATGACCTTACTGAGGGAAATGGGAGGGGGGAAGAGGGAAACACGCTAATGCACATGATGTACATACACAAACTTATTAAACCAATCACTATCCTGAGCATGAGAAGGAGGGAAGGGGGAATTGGGGTGGGAATTGGGTGAGGGCTAAATGAGTGATGTGTGCATGTATGCTTCTAGCACCCTGAAACTCATCAAGATGTATGAACACAACATACCAATAAATTAAAAAAAAAAAGAATGAAAGCAATCTTATATGGTGACACACACTTGTAATCCCAGTGCTTGGGAACAGAAGGATCACAGGTTCACAGCCAGCCTCAGAAACCCAGTCAGGTCCTCCACAACAGAGCAAGACTTTGTTTCAAATAAAAAATAAAATAGCACTTGAGGTGTAGCTCAGAGATAGAATGCCCTGGGTTCCATCC
>PVJS01037515.1:0-19876 GCA_004027185.1 Glis glis
CCGGGACGGCCGCCGACCGGGAGCCCGAGCAGGACCCGGGAGCCCGAGCAGGACCCGGGGACCCGAGCAGAACCCGGGACGGCTGCCGACCGGGAGCCCGAGCAGGACCCGGGAGCCCGAGCAGGACCCGGGGACCCGAGCAGAACCCGGGACGGCTGCCGACCGGGAGCCCGAGCAGGACCCGGGAGCCCGAGCAGGACCCGGGGACCCGAGCAGAACCCGGGACGGCCGCCGACCGGGAGCCCCGAGCACTCGCGGGAGAGCCCAGGGCCAGCGCGCCAGCCCTAAAGCCCGGCGACGACCCCATCACACCAAGCAATCAGCTTTACGCCTCCTAGCAAATCCTGCAACTAAGTTCGTGCAGGGGGATTAATGAAGGGAGCCTCTAAGTGGCTCCGTGACTATTAAAGCAGCGTTAATAATGAGATCAAAAGTTGCAGATACCATCTGACGCGTAAAACCCATTCATTGGATAATAAGGATGACTGGACAAATGAACAAGCTAATTACCACATTGTTATGAAGTACAGTCAGATCCTGTGAGAGCGGCAGACTTCGTGCTTATTTTGCCTGGGGATGTTTGGGAAGGTGACTTTAGGGTACACGTGCTTGTCTAAGTCCTTCCCCAGAAAGTCATAAGACAGTGATCCTTAAACGTTTTCGTATCAGGACTCCTTTATGCTCCTAAAATTAGAAGACACCCCCCCCAACAGTTATTTTTATTGAAGTATGGGAAGAAAGTCTACTCTCACAAAAAAAGAATATTGGAAAAGGGAAGGCCTGAGGAACCCTTTGAGAGGGTCAGGGGCTGACTATCACAACAGGCTTCTTTCACTTTTATGGGCATATGAATCACTTGGAGATCTTGTTAAAATAAAGATTCTGATTCCAAAGGTCTGCAGTGTGGCCTAAGATTGTGTATTTATAACCTGCTCCCAGTTGTTGAGCAATATGTATTTATTTCCTTTTTAGAATGTAAACGAGGCTTAAAATCAAGGGAGATGTAGCCTGGAAGGTTCGTAGTGAATCCCATAGTGCAGCAGAGCCCCCTTTGACATGAAAAGAGGGGCCTGATAACTGCTCTTCTGCTTCAAGTGCTTCCTCTTGCTGAGAATGGGGGCCGAGGGCCCGCCCCCCCAAAGGGAGCCCAGAACACCAGACTGACGTGGCTGTGGTTAACACAGCCTAGCTAAATGTACACATGTGTATTTCCTGCCTGTAGTCCCACTGTGTCTCTTCTGATAAAACACCTTTTTTGGGGGGGAGCAGTCCCAAATCCCACAGAGATGGAGATTTGAGAAAGAAAAAGGTCTTTAATCTTCCTCAAGGCTGGCTTTGAATAAACCTATTCTCCTCCCCAACCTGTCTCCCTGAGTTTTTCTGGAGTTCAACATTTTAATGTTTAAAGTTCTGGGGGTTGGAGTTTAAGTCTAATTTACACAAACTAGGTCCTTTTTAGACAAAGACTTAGGAAAAAAAGCAGAGTCTCATTAAGAAAGGGAGAAACCTAAATTAGAATTTAATAGAAAACAGAAAAATATGTTTGGACAATATTTGGTTATATGATAAAATGTTTTTTAGATATGAGCTGGAAAATATACAAAAGAATACATAGATTTTCAAAATTCCTTTCAGGGGCACCTCAGGGGAGAAAAACCCTGAAGACCATTGAATTAAAGGAATTGCAGAGTGTTCTCATTTTAAGATTGGTGTGTGTGTGTGTGTAGAATGGGAAGAATATGGGTGGGAGAACAAGGAAGGGTCAATTCTTGAAGGTCTTGAATAATTCCATACGAATCCATATAGATTAGTGGGCATTTTGATTTACACTTAGGTTGGCTCTGCAGTGTGGCAATAACCTCCACACAGTTCATATCTTATACACTTGCCATTTAAAATTATGTTATTTTATATAAAATACTAATTTTGTAGAGTTTACATTATTATAAACATTGTTTATGACATGAAAAGTTATCAGTAGCAGGGTATGGTGGCGCACACTTGTAATCTCAGTACTTGGGAGGCTGAGACAGGAAGATCACAGGTTCAAAGCCAGCCTCAGCAACTCAGTGAGGCTTGCATCAACTTAATGAAACCTTGTTTCCAGATAAAAGAATAAAATAGGTTTGGGGGTATAATTCAGAGGTAGAATGCCCCTGGGTTCCATCCCCAGTGCCACACACACACACACACACACACACACACACACACACACACACACACAGAGTTATCAGTATTATTCTGTTGTACTGTTTGCATTTTGCATAACTTAATCCATGAATCCCGGTAACACTGTATTTTGCCTCAATTGAGACCCTTGGTGAGTTCCAGGCATAATCCTCCTTGGGGATTTGGAAGGCAACACTGAGTTGAATAATGATAAATTACTTCTGAGTCCCAGTGTGGTGAGGGATAGCCTATCAAATGTGATGAGGCTCTAAACTGTCTCTAGAGAAGATTTTGGGGTTTCATGTTGTTCCATAGCACTAATTTGGATATGAAGAATAACAATTCACTTATTTTTCTTATTGCATCTTTTTTTAAGATGTTCTCATTCTGGAGGAGAAAAACGTCTGGAAACTGCATCTGCTAAAAAATTAACAGATATAGGAATCAGAAGAATCTTTTCCTCAGAGCACGACATCTTCCGAGAAAGTGTAAGAAAGTTTTTTCAGGAAGAAGTGGTTCCTTATCATGCAGAGTAAGCCCACGTTTCATTCATCCTTCAATGTAATGTACAAAAAGTGCCATTTCGTAGAGTGCCATAGATTGTACAGAAAAATACTGTTGAGTGTTTTATTACTATCTTTACTGTTCATCTCCATAATACTGTAAGATCCTAGGATTCTTAATTCATAGCTTCCTAAAAGAACTAGTTTGTTTTGTTTTTGTTTCTGAGGTAGGGTCTCATGATGCCCAGGATGGTGGGCTCAAGCCATCCTTTCTCCTCAACCTCCTGAATAGCTGAGACTTCAGGCATGGGTCACCAGACATGACTTTCCTAAGTGAATTTTAAAATGTACAATTCAAGAATGAGAACATTTAAAAACTTGCAGTTTACTCTAAGTATTTACCCTAAGAAAAGTATTTGATTAAAGTATTTTTTTAAACTATGGTTAAATAAACTACTACTCCATTTCATATTTTTCTGTTTTGAAAATATGTAAAATATGAAAATATGTAAAAGCTTAAAGGACCAGTGTAGGACAAATGTTGGTAGGTGATTGGCCATCTCTAAGTATTTTTACTACTGGGTATTTCTTGATTAATTACTGATTACTATACTGACCCAAAAAATCTATCATTTCTGTTAAAATAGGAATTTGCTATGTTTCTAAAATTCACTCATTGCTAATACTTTACTACTTTAGAATGGTTTTAAGATATTTAAAAACAGCTTCCATTAAGTTTTTTATTAATACTTGGTTAGAATGACCAAAATTAGTTAAACTGTGATGCTGTGACAAGTCTTTGGTGAAAAGCAACTAACTTCTTAAAGACAAGAGAAATATAAGCCGGGAATGGTGGCACATGCCTGTAATCCCAGTACTTGGAGGCTGAGACAGGAGGATCGCAGGTTTGAGGACAGCCTCAGCAAGTAGTCATCAACCTAGCAAGACCTTGTTTCCAAACAAAAAATAACAGGGCTGGGATGTAGCCCGGAGGTAGAATACCTCTAGGTTCCATTCCCAGTACCACAAAAAAAAAAAAAAGAGAGAGAGAGAGAGAGAGAAATGTAGTTTGCTTTGTTCTGGGAGAATCTTCTTTGTTTCTTCACTATTTCAGAATTATTGAGGGCTTGCAGTAAAAATCATAGAAGTTGACAGATTTTGAGGCAGTAATAAAAATATTCCCAAATCTACTTTAAGCAATAACTACATCAAAACACACACGATAATCAGACTCTTCTAACATTTCTCATGGTGTCTGTATTTACCTTTAGTCATTATCTTTTTTTTTTTTTTTGCGGTACTGGTGATTGAACTCAGGGGCATTCTACCTCCAGGCTACACCCCCAGTCCTGTTTTTTATTCTTTATTTTGAAACAGGGTCTCACTAAGTTGCGGAGGCCTCACTAAGTAGCTGAGGCTGGCCGCGAACCCGGACCCTCCTGTCTCAGCCTCCCAAGTACTGGGATTACAAGCATGCGCCACCACGCCCGGCTAGTCAGTATCTTTCTAACTATGTCTACCACTTAAACAAAATAAAACACACACAAGCATTTTCTGATTCTTTCCCTATCTTTGGCCATCTTTTTCCTCACAGTGGTGTTTCTGTTTCTAGAGAAGCCAGGCTGGGCCAGGGATGTAGAGCACTTATGAGCACTGACCTGGTGCACCTTAAGGCCCTGGGTTCAGTGGGGGAGGGGATGAGAGCTGGCGGTGCAGAGCACCATTTTCTTTTCAGAAATTCACTTGACACATCTTTGCTGCAAGGTGCTTCTCTGCTCTCCTGTTGTCCCTCTTTAAATGTGATGAGGTTGTTTGTTCTTGTCAGCTTTGATATGCTTTTCTCATAAGCTCAGCATTTGAGGAAGTCTGCAGAGGAGAATCGTCTTTACCAGACAGGTTGGGCAAATTCCCATGATGACCTGTCACACTGAGCTTGCACCTACCAGCACCAACTGAGTGAAACTATCAGTGGGTGTAAATTTAGGTCTAGTAAGTAGTCAGGGAGGGGTCAAAAGGTGGCAGATATGAAGTAAGAGGAGAAAAGAAGGACAAGTGATAGCAGAGTCAGATGCAAATAGAAGGGTATGGCTAGTGTCCACAGTTACCTTAAATTAAGGATGCATTCTTGAGCAGAATCATACGTAAATGCAAAATGTAGCCATTTAAATGATTTAAAGGAAGTTTGATCTTAAAATATGTATTTGCAGGTGGGAGAAAGCTGGAGAAGTGAGTAGGGAGCTTTGGGAGAAAGCTGGGAGACAAGGCCTGCTGGGCGTCAACATCGCCGAGGAGCATGGCGGGATCGGTGGCGACTTGTACTCCACGGCTGTCGTCTGGGAGGAGCAGTAAGTATGCAGGCGTTTGAAGTTGAGTCTTGCTTTGTAAGTTCACCTTTCCGAAATGATAATAAAAAGTGTTTTTTAATCTTCTTGGAAAATTGAAAATTTTAGTGTAAAATGTGAAAGATCATACCACTCGTGTATTCTAGTGCATTTTTTGAATGTGGGATGATGGGATCCTCTTTCTTTTTCTCTTCTTTTTTTTTTTGTGGTACTAGGGATTGAACACAGGGGCACTCTGCCTCTGAGTTACACCTCCAGCCCCATTTTATTTTTTATTTTTAAACAGGGTCTCGCTGAGTTGCCGAGAGCCTCGCCAAGTTGCTGAGGCTGTCCTTGAACCTGTAATCCTCCTGTCTCAGCCTCCCAAGTACTGTGCTTACAGGTATATGTCACCATGTCCAGCAGAATCCTCTTAAATTGTTGAAATAAGTGTCATTGAAAGTTAAAGAGATAGCTGCACTTCTGGTTGACTTACATGGTTGTTTTTTTTCCTCCCTTTAAAAAAATATTTGAAAGAGAACAGCAAAATGAAAAAATATTGTCATACTAAAAGTTTAATGTGTAAGAGAAAAATAAAGATTTCAGCTAAAATGGGCAAAAAATTTGAAGTAACTGTTCATCAAAAAAGAAATGCAAGCCAGGCGTGGTGGTGCACGCTTGTCATCCCGGTACTTGGGAGGCAGAGACCGAAGGAGCCAGGTTCGCGGCCAGCCTCAGCTACTTAGTGAGGCCCTCCACGACTTAGTGAGACTGTTTAAAACTAAAAAATAAAAATAAAATGGGGCCAGGGGTATAGCTCGGAGGTAGAACACCCCTGGGTTCAATCCCCGGTACTGCAAAAAAAATAAAAGAAAAAAAGAAATGCAGTTAGGCTTTTTTAAATGAAAAAAGTTAATCCTTACTACTAATCAAATGTAAATTAAGTTGACCTGGAGGTACCATTTTGTATAAAATTAGTGAAAATGGCAAAAAGGAATACTCAGTGTTGACAAGGTTGTAGTAAAAGTGGCATATTCATACACTATTGGTGACTTAAATCTAGAAAAATAGACATTTGAGGAATGAAAAGGGGAATATGTAAAAAATAAAAATATTCTTGCTTTTTGACCTAGGATGCTATTTGGGGGAATTTATATTAAGAAAAAACTGTAATAGGAAAAATTAGAAGCTATATTAAAAAGTCACTGTCATGTTAGATCATAATCCCACCAATTTTGAAGCAATCTAAATGTCCAACAGTGGGAGCATGAATAAGTAAATTATGGGACATAAAGAACAGAATATTTTCCATCTTTTTAAGAATATAATTATAAAAACTATGTGAAAAAGAGAAATTTTGTTATGTGATATAATTTAAGAAGAAAAGAGCAAAGTATAAAATTCACAGTTGCATATATATATGCAACGGCTTATTTAGCTCTTAATAGTACTATTATGTTAGAAAAAGCAATTAAAAGATTAGTGAAAACATTCAGGAAGGTCATAGGCTTATATGGCTGTTACCACACAATGTGATAAAACCGTTAATACTTTGTTGTTCAATGAGTTCTTTTTAAATTGAAAATTAAAGCTGGGCATGGTGGCGCACGCTTGTAATCCCAGTACTTGGGAGGCTGAGACCAGAGGATCCGGGTTCGTGGCCAGCCTTAGCTTCTCAGTGAGGCCCTCCACAGCTTAGACCCTGTTTCAAAATATAGAATAAAAAAGTAGGGCTGGGGGTGTAGCCCAGAGGTTGAATGCTCCTGGGTTCAATCCCCAGTACTGCAAATAAATAGATAGATGATAGATAGATAGATGATAGATAGATAGATAGATAGATAGATGATAGAAAATTAAAGAAACTAAAAGAAGAACAACTTAACTTTTATGTTTTAAATTTTCTCTCTTTTTTTCTTTCTAAGAGCATACTCAAATTGTACCGGCCCGGGTTTTAGTCTTCATTCAGACATTGTCATGCCCTACATTGCAAACTATGGCTCAGCAGAGCAGATTAAGCGCTTCATCCCTGAGATGACTGCGGGCAAGTGCATTGGTGCCATAGCCATGACAGAGCCGGGGGCGGGAAGGTAAGTCAGATTCTGTTGGTTTTGAATTCTTACAAGCAGTGCCCTAATAGCAAACATATTCTCAGTATATTCGGCTCTTCGTATATATGGGTTCTGCATCAGTGGATTCAAACAACCTCAGATTAACAGTATTCAGAACAAAATAATTGCATCTGTACTGAACATGTACTGAATCCCTTAGATTTCCTATTTTCTCTCTAGTACCCATGAGAGAAAACATACAACCCTTGACTTTCTGTGACTGGCTGATATCACTTAGCATAGTGTTTTCTAGTTCCATCCATTTTCCTGCAGATTGCGTAATTTTGCTCTTTTTTATGGCTGAGTAGAAGTCCATTGTGTATATATTACCACATTTTCTTTATCCATTCATCTGTTGATAAACACCTAGGTTGGTTCTATAATTTGGCTATTGTGAATTGTGCCACTATAAACATGGGTAACCACATATCACTATAGTATTCTAACTTTAATTCTTTAGGGAAAATACTGAGTTGTGGTGTGGCTGGGTCATTTGGTGATTTCATTCCTAGTCTTTTGAGGAACCTCCATACTGATCTCTGTAGTTGATGTATTAATTTATAATCCCACCAACAGCATATTTATTAATATTTTTTTTTTGGCGGTACCAGGGATTGAACCCCGGGGCATTCTACCTCCGGGCTACACCCCCAGCCCTGTTTTCTTTATTCTTTATTTTGAAACAGGGTCTCACTAAGTTGTGAAGGCCTCACTAAATAGCTGAGGCTGGCCACGAACCCGGATCCTCCAGTCTCAGCCTCCCAAGTACTGGGATTACAAGCGTGCACCACCACACCGGCTCCACCAACAGCATATAAAAGTTTCTATTTCCTCACATCCTTTCCAGCATTTATTATTGTTTGTATTCTTGATAATTGCCATTTAACTGGAGTTATCCAGAGTCTTAGTGTAGTTTTGATTTGCATTTTTCTAATTGCTACTGATGTTGAGCATTTGCTCATATATTTATTGGCCAGTTGTATTTCTTCTTTTGAGAATTGTCCATTGAGTTCAATTACCTTTTTCTTTTGTGTGTGGTACTGGGGATTGAACCCAGGAGCATTCTACCTCTGAGCTACACCCCCAGCCTTATTTTTTATTCTTTATTTTGAAACAGGGTGTCACTCAGTTGCGGAGGGCCTCACTAAGTAGCTGAGGCTGACTGTGAACCTGCAATCCTTCTGTCTCAGCCTCCCAAGGACTGGGATTATAATAAGTGTGCACCACCACGCCCAGCAATTACATTTTTTTGATTGGGTTGTTTTTTTAGTGTTGTTTTTGAGTTCTTTATGTATTTTCTAGATAATCAGGAGAGTAGCTGGCAAAGATTTTCTCCCATTCTGTAGGCCTTCTCTTCAGATTCTTATTTCTGTTGCTTTGCAGAAGCTTTTAGTTTGATGCCATCCCATTTATTGCTTCTCAGTTTTATTTCCTGAGCTTTGGGGGGTCTTTTCAAAGAACCAGTTTTTCATTTGATTGGTCCTTTGTGTTGTTTCTTTTATTCTCTATTTCACTAATTCTCTTCTGATTTTAATTATTTCCTGCTTTCTGCTGGTTTGGAGGTTAGTTTGTTCCTGTTTTTCTAGGGCCTTGAGAAGCATCATTAGGTAGTTTATTTGAAATCTTTCTTTTTTTTTTTGCGGTACTGGGGATTGAACCCAGGGGGCTTTTACCTCCGCGCTATACCCCTGGCCCTATTTTTTATACTTTATTTTAAAACCGGGTCTCACGAAGTTGCGGAGGGCCTCACTAAGTAGCTGAGACTGGCCGCGAACCTGGATCCTCCAGTCTCAGCCTCCCAAGTAGAAATCTTTCTGTTTTTTTAATGTAGGCACTCAATGTTGTAAATTTTCCTCTTAAACTACGTTCAGTCAGGCATGGTGGTATACTCCTGTAATCCTAGTACTTGGGAGACTGAGATAGGAGGATCATAAGTTCAAGGACAGCCTCAGTAAGATACTGAGACTTTCAGCAACCTAGCGAGACGCTCTTTCAAAGTAAAAAATAAAAAAAGGCGGGGGTGTAGCTCAGAGGTAGAATACCCCCGAGTTCAGTCCCCAGAACCACAAAACAAAACATCACTTTTCTAGTGTCTCATAGATCCAGAGATTTTGGTAAGTTGTATTTTTCTTTGTGTGTGGTATTAGAGATGGAACCCAGGGGCATTCTACCTCTGAGCTACACCCCCAACACAATTTTTTTTTTTGCGGTACCAGGGATTGAACCCAGGGGCATTCTACCTCCGAGCTACACCCCCGGCCCTATTTTTTATCCTTTATTTTGAAACCGGGTCTCACAAAGTTGCGGAGGGCCTCACTAAGTAGCTGAGGCTGGCCACGAACCCAGATCCTCCGGTCTCCGCCTCCCAAGTACTGGGATTACAGGCGTGCGCCACCATGCCTGGCTCCAACCTTATTTTTTATTCTTTATTTTGAGACAGGGTCTCACTAAGTTACAGAGGGCCTCACTAAGTTGCTGAAGCAGGCCATGAACCTGCTTCAGCCTCCCAAGTACTGGGATTACAAGCTTGAGACCCCACACCTGGCTTCTCCTTTTTCGTTTGATTTTACAAATTTTTAAATTTCTTCCCTTATTTTACCCATGATCCAATTCTCATTCAAAAGTATATTCTTCTATCTCCATATAGTTATATAATTACTCTGTATCTTCTTGCTGTTGACTTCTAATTTCAGCCCACTGTGATCGAGAAGATGCAAGGTATTATATCAGTTTTTTTTAATTTGTTATTACTAGCTTTGTGGCCTAGAATATGGTCTGTTTAGAGAAGGTTCCATGAGGAGCTGAGAAGGATGTGAATTCAGCTGTTGTTCAGTGAAATATTCTGTAAATGTGTGTTATGTTCATTTGATTTATAATATTTTTTAGGTCTGGGGGCTCTTCACTGATTTTTTTGTATGGATGACTTACCTAATGTTGATAAAGGTGTGTTGAAGTCTCCCAGTATCATTGTACTGGGGTTAATCTGAGTCTTAATATCAAGTAGTGTTCATTTTATGTAAGTGGGTGTGCCAAAGTTTGGGGCATAAATGTTTGCTATCATTATATCTTCTTGTTGGATTGTTCCCTTAATCAGTAAGAAGTTATCCTCTTTGTCTCTTCTGATAAGTTTTGGCTTTAAAAAAAAAAAAATCCTTGTCAGATATGAGTGTAACTACCCCTGCTTGCTTTTGGTCTCCATTTGCATGGAATATCTTTTTCCTTTCAACTTTATCCTGTGACTATCTTTGCCTATAAGTTGAGTTTCTTGTAAACAACATACTGTTGGATTTTGATTTTTAATCCACTTTGCCAGTCTATGTCTTTTAATTGGGGAGATGAGACCATTTGCATTCACTATTATTATAGAGAGGTGTTTGTTGTTTCCTGACATTTTGAATTTTATGTTTTGTTTTATTCAGTTTTAGTTCTCCTCTTCTTAGTTGTTCTTCTATTGGAATTTGTCCCTTCTATGAGTCTGAGATTTTTTATTTCTTCTTTGTGTATTATTTCTTTAAGAGTTTTCTGTAAGCTGGGCGTGGTGGCGCACGCTTGTAATCCCAATACTTGGGAGGCTGAGACCGGAGGATCTGGGTTCACGGCCAGCCTCAGCTACTCAGTGAGGCCCTCTGCAACTTAGTGAGATCCTGTTTCAAAATAAAAATAAAAAATAGGGCTGGGGGTGTAGCCCAGAGGTAGAATGCCCCTGGGTTCAATCCCCGGTACCTCAAAAAGAAAAAAAGAGTTTTCTGTAGTGCCATCCCAGTAATCATAACTTCTTTTAGACTCTGCTTATCTTGGAAGATTCTTATTTCTCTGATGAATTAGAAAAGTAGCTTTGCTTTGCTGGATATAACAATCTTGGTTGGAAGTTGTTTCCTTTCAGGTCTTGGAAAACACCATTCCAAGCCCTCTGGGCTTTTAGAATTTGGGCTGAGATCTCTGGAATAATCCTTGTTGGTTTGCTTCTGAGTGTAACCTGGCCTTTTGCTCTTGCTGCATTTAAGATGTGGTATGGGGAGGCTCTCCTTTGTTCTTGTCTTATTGAAGTTCTGAATGTTTCGTGTATATTAATGTCCAGCTCATTTTCTAAGTTGGAAAATTCTGATACTGTTTCTTTGATGAGGTTTTTATTCCCTTGTTTTTGCCTCCAGCCCTTCCTCAAATCCACTTATCCTTAGGTTTGGTCTCTTGATGTTTTCCCAGATTCCTAGAATAGTCTGATTGTGATCTCCCTCCCTGCCTTCCTTCCTTCTTTCTTCTCTCTTTTTGTGGTACTCAAATGGAACCCAGGGGCCTTCTACCTCCAATTTATGCCCCCAGCCCTGGTTTTTTTTTTTTTTTTTTTTTGTGGTACTGAGGATTGAACCCAGGGACATTCTACCTCCGGGCTACACCCCAGCCCTATTTTTTATTCTTTATTTTGAAACAGGGTCTCACTAAGTTGTGGAGGGCCTCACTAAGTAGCTGAGGCTGGCCGCTAACCCAGATCCTCTGGTCTCAGCCTCCCAAGTACTAGCATTACAAGCGTGCACCACCACGCCCAGCGTGTTCTAATTTAAATACACT
Organism: Glis glis; assembly: GCA_004027185.1. Classification (NCBI taxonomy): domain Eukaryota; kingdom Metazoa; phylum Chordata; class Mammalia; order Rodentia; family Gliridae; genus Glis; species Glis glis. The sequence continues at coordinate 11,668 of PVJS01037515.1, forward strand.
ATCTTCTAAACTCTGATATTTTCTGCACCTCTATATCTGTGTATTCCATTGTTGGGTTGTGCTTGTTTTTTGTTGGCCTTTTTTCTCACATTATCAGGGTTCTTTGATCTGTACCTCTTTTGGTAGTACAGTTTTCCATCTAATTCCCAGGTGCTGATTAGTGTAGCAAGGTACACTATGTCTTACTGAGTTGGGGATGTAGCTCAGCAGTAAAGAGTTTCTCTCTTGAACTTGTATTGTCACCCTAGACTCCAGTATCTCACAGAAAAGGGGAAAGTAAAAAACATCTACTATAGATGCAAACAATATAGAGTATTAAAATATATATTAGGTGCCTATTATGCCTTCTACTATGCTAGTAACCACCAATAAAAGAATTATGCAGTCAAAATTAACAGCAGCAACAGTAAACACCTATAAACCTCATATCGGGTTGAACACCAGGTGTCATCTATAACATCCACTGTTCTAACCACAGCAACATGCATGGTGGGTGCAGATATTATATAACTAAATAGTTCCAAAGGATATTAACAATATGGTTCATTAAAAGAGAGGAACATGGGGTAGGAAGGCAAAAGAAAGTTTAAAATATTCAAGGGGAGAAAAGAGAAAGCAACAGAGAAGTAGCAAGTATAGGCCATAAAGAAGGAAAAAGTAGATCAACACAACAAAATAATGAGAGAGTGAGAAAGCAAGGCCAAGAGAATTTGGCTATTAGTAGAAAAAGAGAAAATGGAAAGAGTAATGAGGTGCCAGGCATCGTGGCACATGCCTATAATCCCAGTACTTGGGAGGCTGAGGCAAGAGGATCGCAGGTTCAAGGACAGCCTCAGCAAGTAGTGAGACTCTCAACAACCTAGCAAGACCCTGTTTCAAAACAAAAAATAAAAAGAGCTGGGGTGTAGCTTGGAGTTAGAATGCCCCTGGGTTTAATCCCCAGGACCACAAAAAAAAAAAAGAAAAGAAAGAATAATAAGGGAAACAAAACAACCACAAAAACCAACAGACCAACGACAACAAAAAACCCACAAATCCTCAGAGGCAAAAACAAAGCCAAGTAACAAAAGAATAATAAAAAAATGTACTGATGATAAAAAAGAAATAAAGAAACCAATATGTCTATATATGTATATGAATGAGCCAATCAGCATTTACAAGAGCAAAAAGAAAAAAATTAACTTAATGCAAAATGAAATAGTTTTCCTCGTTGAAATGGGCAGATCTGTAGTAGGTAAGGGTGGATAGTTTTACCCTGTACCAGTCTGTCCTTTGCATTTCTTCTTGGGTTATGGCCCTCTTAGAGACAGCAAGCGCTGGGGATGGTAAACCGTCCCTGCCTTTGTGCTGCTTGCCAAGCATCTGACTGGAGAGTCTTGGAGTTAAATCTAGAAGCAGTGGTTCTCAGCTTCCCTGTTCACCAGCACAGGGTAGGATGGGGTGGGAGGCAGTGCCTATTGGAGTTCTGTCCACTCAGGATAGATTGAGGTACTCAGGTTGGGGTGAGTGCAAGATTCTAAATGGGAAGTTCCGGCAGCTGGGGTCTATGTTTGATTGCAACTTTGGAACTGTATTGGATAGTATCTACTCTAGAGAGGTTAGTTGACCATACACCATGGGAGATCTGGTTAGAGGCTGGGCTTGGCTTCTGGGGCTCAGGGGTCTTCCCAGGATTCTACTCGCAGCACGGGACAGCCAGTTGGAGGGGTCCCTGCGGGTCCCTGCTCACTCCCCTGCCCATGTAAATGGCCCTCCAAGACTCTGCCCCCAGGGTGAACACAGCCGCCTGTTCAGTTTCTGGCTCACCTTGGCTGGTGCTGAGGGCGGCCAGATTCAAAGGAACGCAAGCTGTGCTCTCCTCTGTAGTCTCCGTGTGCCACCAAGCCAAACCTAAAACCACCAGGGTTCAGTCATCTATGTGCTTGTAACACACTGGTGAGTGGGCCCTAGGTCATTAGGTAGACGCTGGTTGTAACCATGTGGCAGTAATTCCTCAGGTCTCCTGTGTTCCCTCCGTGCCTGGCTCTAGTTTATTGTCCCTTGTACAACTCTGGTCTCCGGTCTCAGCTCAGAAGTTGTAAACGTGTAGCTCTTTTCAAACCCAGCTCACTGCGGCCTCTGATTCAGCTAAGTTCACACTGCCTTTCTTGTCTGCACACATTCCCTGTGTTGCAGGGCAGTTTTCCTGGTGTTTCCACCCTAAGCTGTGAAGTGAGTGAGAAGTGTAACCTTCCTCTACCATCTTTTATAGTCCATACTTATTTACACTTACAAAAATATTCTACTTGTAGAGCAGATTTTTTAGGTTTTTTAGAAGAAACATCATTTTATAGAATCTTTGCAGTCTTTTTGGGGGGGCAGTACTAGGGATTGAACTCAAAGTCTCATGCATGTTAGGTAAGCACTCTATCACTGAGCAGTACATATCCAGCCCCCCACCCTTTTTGTGTGGTACTGGGGATTGGACCCAGGGGTATTCTATCTCTGAGCTATACACTCAGTCTCCTTTTTTTGTTGTTTTGAAACTGTCTTCCTAGTTGCTGAGAGTCTCATGTGTTGCTGAGGCTGTCCTTGAACCTGTGATCCTCCTGTCTCAGCCTCCTAAGTACTGAGATTATAGGCATGCACCATCACACCAGCCCTTTTTTAAAGTTCGAGATGGTCTTATTGAGTTGCTCAGGCTGGCCTCAAATTTGTGATCCTCCTGCTTTAGCCTTCTGAGTTGCTGGGATTACAGGTGTGCACCACCATGCCTGGTGAGACTTAGCCTTTTAAATAACTTAACTTTTGATGAAAAGAGGTAAGGGAAGGAACCAAGATGTATAAAGACAGGTACAGTAAGTACATGGTACTTAACTTCAAGAATATAGTGAGCCTTGAAATGTCATCTGATTTGAGGGTCTTACATGTTAGTTGGGCATCTTGTATCCAAGTCTGGCTAGTTTGTTTAATCTTTCCCTTTTTTTTCATTTTTCTTTCTTTTTTTTTTTTTCTTTCTTGTACTGGGAATTAAACCTAGGACCTCGGGCATGCTAGGCAAGTGCTCTACCACTGAGCCACATCCCCAGGCCTAATTTATTTAATCTTAATCATATGTTCATTTATGTAAGAACTTTATTTATTTATTTTAGTGGTACTGGGGATGGAACCCAAGGGGCATTCTACCTCTGAGCTACACCCCCAGCTCTATCTTATTCTTTTATTTTGAAACAGGGTCTCACTAAGTTACAAGGGCCTCACTAAGTTGCTGAGGCTGACCGCGAACCTGCGATCCTCCTGTCTCAGCCTCCCAAGTATTGGGATTACAAGTGTGCACCACCATGCCTGGCTAGAACTTTAGAATATAACATATCAGACATGTTTTTTTAGTGCAATTGTGTGAACATTCCTATTATTAGGATTTTTTAAATGGTGTATCCAGTTTGAATAATCACATTACATACATACTTTACATAATAGCATTTATATAATTTGATTTTTACCAATTTATTAATTTTTCTATCTTTTCTTTTAATTACAGTGACTTGCAGGGAGTTAGAACAAATGCCAAAAAGGATGGAAGTGATTGGATTCTCAATGGAAGCAAGGTGTGTATAGGGGACTTCTGGCCCTTCTCTCCAGAGGCATGCCGTGGGTAATGATGTCTTATATACTACTCATGAGCCTTTCTAATAGATCTAAGGATGCATACAGGAATTGTTTAATTAAGTGTTTTGAGCCGGGCATGGTGGCGCATGCTTGTAATCCCAGTACTTGGGAGGCTGAGACAGGAGGATCGGGGTTCACGGCCAGCCTCAGCTACTTAGTGAGGCCCTCTACAACTTAGGGAGACCCTGTTTCAAAATAAAGAATAAAATAGGACTGGGGGTATAGCTCGGAGGTAGAATGCCCTTGGGATCAATACCCAGTACTGCAAAAAAAAAAAAGTATTTTGGAGACAATCAGAAATTTATAACTTAAAATTTTTATTGGTACATTTTAGTTATACATAATAGTAGAATTCATTGTGACATATTCCTTTACCCACATAACATAATTGGTCAATTTCATTCCCCAGTGACTCTCCTTTCCCTCCCCTCTTCCCTCCCCCTAGTCCCCTTCCTCTACTCTCCTGATCTCCCTTCTATTTTCCTGTGATCCACCCTTGCTTTCTTTTTTCCTTTTTTCTCTCTAGCTTCCACATAGGAAAGAAAACATATAACCCTTGATTTTCTGAGTCTGGTTTATTCTGTCTAACAATGCTCTCCAGTTCCATCCATTTTCCTACAAATGACATGAATTTGTTTCAAGAATACATTTTTCAAAATATATTAAGACAATAGCCTTGAATACCTTTTATATGGCAAAAATTATTCTAAGCACTGAGAATAGATACGTAAATAGGAAATGACCACGAGTCCTACTGGAGAGGGATCCTGAGCATCTTTTAGTATTGTGTCACCAGTAGTCACTCCACCACTGCTTTCATTTACTATCTTGTAGACAGCACCATCATCATTTGCCCATTTCTCCTTATTTGTATGTATCAGTACTGCATTTTAGAGCACAGATCTTATAAAGGCATGGATGTCAGGTGATAAGAGCAGCCATCACCATTTAATACCCCTACTATTTGAAAAGGAAAGAAAAGCAGATCATTTGAATGCTAAGATAGATGCTAAATGCTAAGATGCTAAATCGATGGTGCTGTGGGAGCACTACACCTAGCCTGGAGAAGATAGATGCCTTCACTTAGTCCAAGACGAGTAGGATTCATCCTAGTAGAGTTGGGAAAGGGCTTCCCAAATAGAGAGAACAAGATTTTCAAAGACCCATAGGTCAGAAAGACTTTGGAATTTGTGGGACAGTAGTTGACTCAAGGACTGGGAATGTGGGGACAAAGGAAGACAAGATACGTAGCAGGAGAGATGAGCTAGTATCGTGATGAGTTGTATATGCCCTGCAAACAGTTTAGAATTTATCCCGAAGCCTGTTAGGAGCTATTCAGAGATTTTTGTGTGTGCAGGTGATAGGATCAGATTGCCTTTGAGAAAGACCCCTCTGGTATCATGATGGATAATAGAGCTGCAGAGAGATCAGTTGTAGGAATGCAAGAAGTGACGAAGGCTAGAAAAAAAAAGTAATGACAATAGAAGCAAAAGGAAGTGAATAGATTCAAAAAGCATTAAAATGGATGAGAAAAACTGGATGCTAAATTGAGTGTGAAGCAGGTTGATAGTTGATTTATTGAAACATTCATCAAGGTAGAGAAATAAGTTGACACTCGGGATTGGATAGGCGTAGGCATGTGGAGGCATGTGTGCTACCCATGAGTCATCAGGTGGAGCTTCCCAGAAGCAGGTAGGTATACAGGTATAGATCATGTCAAGAAATGTGGCTTAGATAAGATATCTGGACTCATCAGCATATAGAGGATTTCAAAAGCCGTGAAGATGGTTGAGATGACTCAGGAAAAAATGAGGAGATAATTGTTAATATTCGCTCTGGGCATATTTTGTTTTCTGAATCAGTATCATCTGATAATCCCTACTATTTAGTTAATTTTTTTCCTTCAATCATAGTCTTCCTTATTTAGGTCATTTTGAAAGAAATAGGCAATCTCATTTTGAAAATAGGCAATCTATTAAAAAAAAGAAACATCAAAACCAGACTTTTTCCAGAACTAATGATGTGAGAGCCAAGTACTTTAAAGTACAGTGCCACTTGGAGCAGATTCCTGTTTGTTATCTGTAGTTTCCCTCTAAAATTCATTTCACCATTTGAATAGAAAATTTGGCTTTATTTTTAAGAAAACAATCTCTGTTAATTACTATTAATATTTATTATAAAAATGTATATGCTTCATTCTCTGAAGCATTAGGTCATTTTTCTTCTGCTTTTTAATAACCTCATTTATGAACAATTAATACTACATGGATGTGGGTGGGGTACAGATAGTATAAAGCATGTTTTGCCTGTTTTAGTCTCCCCCCATCCTTACTTGCACATGGACCTCAGTACGGCAGAGCATCACAGTGTGCTTGGGGTTTCGCAGGTGTTCATCACTAACGGATGGCTAAGCGATGTTGTGATTGTTGTCGCCGTCACAAATCGTGAAGCTCGCTCCCCTGCCCATGGCATTAGCCTTTTTCTAGTAGAAGACGGAATGAAAGGATTTATCAAAGGACGGAAGCTACATAAGATGGGATTAAAAGCCCAGGTGAGTCATAATATAAATCATATTCAGGTAATAATCAAATTTACTGTCAATCGAAAAGAAGATATATAGAGAATTATATGTGGCACAATTATACCTTTTTATCCTGAATTCCTAAAATAGGTTTTTCAGAAATGGTAGTGGAGATTTATTCTCAGTAATGCTGCTGTATCTCTTTCTGGCAGTCAGCAATAGGAATGAATCAGGGTATTTTGAATATCTGCTTTAGAAATGGCAAACTTAGCTGGGCATGATGGTGCACTCCTATAATCCTAGCTACTTGAGAGGGTGAGGCTGGGGGATTGAAAGTTGAATGCCAGTCTGGGCAACTTGGCAATACCCTGTCTCAAAAAAAGGGGGAGCTGGGTGTGGTGGCACACGCTTGTAATCCCAGTACTTGGGAGGCTGAGACAGGAGGATCACAGGTTCGTGGCCAGCCTCAGCTACTTAGTGAGGCACTCTACAACTCAGTGAGACCCTGTTTCAAAATAAAGAATAGCTGGGGGTGTAGCTCAGAGGTAGAACGCCCCTGGGTTGAATCCCCAGTACCGCAAAAAAAAAAAAAAAGGAGGGGGGTTGGGATTGGGGACTAGCTCAGTGGTAGAGAACTTGCCTAGCATGTATGAGGGCCTGGATTCAATCACCAGTACCATAAAGAGAAAAGAAATGGAAAGGAAAGGGAAGGAAAACTTAGCTGCATGGTTTAATACACCATCTAGATATCAAATTCAGCAAAGAAAATTATGAAGTAAGGACAAAAACTATTTTTCTATACATTACCAAAAACATGTTTCACTTAATACGTATTAGAAATTCTTACTTCCCAATACCTGGAGAATTGAACAGTATTAAAGTTTAGATGACAGTGTACTGCAGTAGGAAAGCCACAAGTTTTGGAATCAGGTGGACTTGGATTTGAATCCCTGGTTTACCGCTTACTATTTGTGTTCACTAACCACTACAATAATAAAAGTCACCTCATTGGGATATTGGGAAACTTAAATGAACTCATCCTCTACTTAATTATATGGTCTCTTAGGATACTGCAGAATTATTTTTTGAAGATGTCCGATTGCCAGCTAGTGCCCTACTTGGAGAAGAGAATAAAGGCTTCTATTACCTCATGCAAGAGCTTCCACAGGTCAGAAATGTCTAAAAATTCCATGTTTTTATTAGATAATGGACTGGAATAGAATAATATGGAATTATAAATACATGCATGCAAAACTTAATATATGACCAATCATTTACATGTAATATAAAGTTGTGAAAAAGAAAGTATGAATGTTATAGGCTAGATAAATAAATGATATCAGATACATCCAATCAAAACTTTTATAGAGTGAGTAAGGAAAAGAGGTATTTCAATTGTGTGATGCTGCCTCAGAATGATTTCAGCTCCTTAACTACAAGTCAAGAACTTTTAGATCTTTGTAGGAAATGTCACTGAAAACACTTGGCAATTTTTAAATAACTGTGAATCAAAGGGAAAAAGGTTCAGACTAAAAAGTTTTAGTCACATACAGTCAGTTTCCACATCTGTGTTTTTGGAATGTGATTGCCTAGTGACCCTTGGGCCTCATGTGCCAGCATCAGGGGTGTATTTGCCTGGTGACTGCATGGTAGGGGCTAAATCTGAAATTGGGATAAAGAGCTAGGAACATTGGCACTTAGGTAGAGTATGAAAATCACCAGCATGATGGAGTTAAGCAAACCAAGGCTACTTTTGCACTAATAAATCGAATTTAACCTATGCACTTTAAGGTGTTGATTTCCACAGATAAGGTTTTATGCAAGAGAACAATACATAAAAATCAACTATGGCCGGGCGTGGTGGCGCACGCTTGTAATCCCAGTACTTTGGGAGGCGGAGACCGGAGGATCCAGGTTCCCGGCCAGCCTCAGCTCTCGCTCTGTCTCTCTCTCTCTCTCTCCTTAGTGAGGCCTTCCGTAACCTCGTGAGACACGGTTTCAAAATAAAGCATAAAAAATAGGGCCGGGGGCGTAGCGCGG
>PVJS01037516.1:0-19876 GCA_004027185.1 Glis glis
ACAAATTCAGCAAAGTAGCAGGATACAAGATCAACCTAAAAAAGTCAGTAGCTTTCATATATGCCAACCATGAATCCACTGAGAAAGAAATCCAGAAAACAATCCCATTCACAATAACTTCAAAACCAATGAAATACCTAGGAATAAACTTAACCAAAGAGGTAAAAGACCTCTACAATGAAAACTATAGAACACTGAAAAAAGAAATTGAAGAAGATCTTAGAAGATGGAAAGATCTTCCCTGCTCTTGGATAGGCAGAATAAATATTATCAAAATGGCAATCCTGCCAAAAATAATCTACAGAGTCAATGCAATCCCTATCAAAATACCAACATCATTTTTCGCAGCGCTAGAAAAATCAGTCATTAATTTCATATGGAGAAACAAAAGACCCAGAATAGCCAAAGCAATTCTCAGCAATAAGAACCATGCAGGAGGCATCACAATTCCTAACTTCAAATTATACTACAGAACTATAGTAATAAAATCAGCATGGTATTGGCACAAAAACAGTCACAATGATTATTTAAAACTTAACTACTACAAATAATGAGAATCAACTATCTATAATACTTTTCAAAACTAACACTTTAAAAAACATACCACAAAAATATCTTTATAAGAATTAGACTCGCAACTATAAGATTTGTCCCTTAATTTTCAGAGATCTGTGGGGATACTATAGGTGGTATGTGATAGGTCTCTAAGCATTTTATGTCTCTGTAACCTGAAAAGATTTTTTAATTTAATCAACAAAGTTATATTGGGCACTACTTTTGGTAAACAAGAGTGAGTAAAAAAGACAGGAACACTTGCTTTGCAAAGTTAATATTCCAGTTCTAGAGACAAATAATAAGCAAAATAAATTAGTATATTAGATAGTCATAACTGAGAAGTTATTAAACAGGAAAGAAAAAGAGGTTGGGAAAGAGAAGAGCTTCCAAGTGTGTTCTGGGCAGAGGGAACAGCAAATGGCAAGGCCCTGAGGTGGAAGCGTACCTGGAGAACTTGAAGAAAACCAGGATGCAATGTGGCTGGAGTGGAGCAAGAAATGAGAGGAGACACAGTGGATGTGGCCAGAGGCATTGTAGAGTACAAAGAATAATGGCCTTATAGGCCATTGCATGGACTCAGGCTTATCCTCAAAGTGAGATGAAAAGCCAGAAAAAGATTTGCAGTAGAGGACCAGGATACAATCTGATATATATATTTTAAGAGGCTCACTATGATCTCTGGGATGAGAATAGTATACAGGTAGAGCAGGGGCAAAAGCAAAGAGATTAGGATAATCTAAAGAGATCGCCGTATCATGGAGCAGTGACCCTAGAATTGTAGAGAAAATTGTCACATTATGGACAACAGTGGCCAAGTGGGAATATTTTCTCCTTGGTATAGCCACTGGCTTTTCCCAACTTTAGCAACATATTCTTTATAGCTCCGCTTATTGTAAAAGACTCCTAATCAGTTTCCTATATCCATTCTCATTGTCTTTCCAATCAATCCTACATAGATTTGCCTGAGATATTTCTTTCAATGCCAACCTTCTAATGTCTTCAGTGATTCAGTAATTCCCCCATTCATCCTGTATGAAATAAAGGCCATGACCTTCAGTTTTTACTTGAACCTACCTGGATCAGTTTGAATTATCCAAACCTGATGTTTCTGTCAAACTCAAATATGCACAGGCTTATATAGATGATCTGTGCATTTTCATCTTCTATCCATCTTTTATAGGACACAACTTATCTTATTAAACTGAAAATCTGGCATATCACTTTCATTTGTGTTTCAATGATTCTGCATGACCACATTAGCTAACAGTGAAAGAGTCAACTACTTAACGTGACATGAAACCTCATTCCCTGCCATACTTTCAATTCATGTTATATCCATTGAAACAGTTAATCTCTACCTGGAGTGGCCAGCGCCTCTAGCTTGCCAAGTAAACAGCTCACCATGTAGAATTCAGCTCCACTCCTGTTTTATCTCTTACCCTAGCTGTTCACCTAGCACTCTGAGTACATCTATGCATATTTCATACTCCCTAGGTTAGTCATAACATACTTATACCTTATATTAATTTTTATTTTGTTCCCTCTCTACCTTACAAGCTTCATACCCCTATTTATTATTTTCTGGCACATACTAGGTATTCCATATACATTTGCTGTTCCTAACATAAACCATTTCATTTTATTTTTTTTATTTTTTTGCGGTACCGGGGATTGAACCCAGGGGCGTTCTACCTCTGCGCTACACCCCCGGCCCTATTTTTTATACTTTATTTTGAAACCGGGTCTCATGAAGTTGTGGAGGGCCTCACTAAGTAAAGAGAGAGAGAGAGCTGAGGCTGGCCGCGAACCCAGATCCTCCGGTCTCCACCTCCCAAAGTACTGGGATTACAAGCGTGCGCCACCACGCCCAGCTTAACATAAACCATTTCAAATAATAGATACTGTATACCTATCTGTTAATTAAATGACTAGAAGTAAAAATTCTTAGAGACAGAGAGAGTGTGTGAACAACTTGATTGGAGGGTTGGAGAGGCGTGTAAAGACCCATTACTTCTATTTTTTTAAACAAAAATGTTCTAGAGGATCTAGGGGAGAATATACCAGAAGCCTGGCCAGAAGTAAACCTACAACACAAATTTATATTTATAAGCTTCACTTCTATTCCTGTTTGGCCTGCTTTGAGCTGGTTCTATTGAGTTTAGGCTACCCTATAGTGAATAATTCTTTTTATGCCATATGATATATTTCATCTCTGCAGTGTGTGAGTGTGTGTGTGTGTGTGTGTGTGTGTGTGTGTGTGTGTGTGTCTGCACACATGTGCATGTGAGAAACAGTTTGTTTTCTTATTTGTCTGTTTATAGTATTGGAGAGAGTTTATAACTTCCAAATACCTCTAACAGTGCCTGTGAGGGACACCAATTGAAAAGTAAAATCTTAATGCTAGAAAACACCTTTCTTCTCAGTAGAGAGATAAGCCTGCAAAGACTACTTGAAGATAAATGCTGCTAAATATCTCTGCTCTTTTAGCACCATATTCTACAATATTTTATATAGTTGCTTAGGTAATGTTAGTGCATTTCTGCTCTGGCCAATTAACCAATAAATTACAAAGAACAGATGTCACTTCTTTTATTTTTCCCCCACAGGTCTTAGGTCAGTAGGTACTTATCTAATTAAATTCATCTAGCATGACTGTTTGTTTAGATGGGAAGTAATGTTTAGTTCTATGTTTTCACTTTGACAGTGCTTCTAAACTGAGTGAACAAGAATCTAAATAATTCTAAAAGAAAAGCAATAGGAGAACAAGCAGTAAGAGAACAGGAGTCTAAATAATTTTAAAAACTAAACAAACAAGCAGAACTCCTTTATTCTTCACTCACTTTCTTTTTGATTGTTATTAGCTTGGCAATTAGCTCAATACATCAAACTCTGTGAGTCAGAGGAATATTTCAGGTAGTAAATGAACTGTGTTTGAGCTTCAGAACTGAGCATGAATCATTGCCTTCACAATAGCCCAATCTTTGAAGACAGCTGTTGAGACAGTTTCAACTAATGATAATTTAAAAATCATAAACAGCAATTTATGATATGTCTCAAATAGAGAATTGAACTACTCATTATTTTCAGTAGCATGTCCCTCTAGGGTAAAGAAGATCAGTAAAACAATTAGTAATTGTTTATAGAGAAATTTATGGTGATGTTTTCATATAAAACTTTAGGAAACCAGGTGATGTTCTTTTTTTCCTCTCTTAAATATTGAATATAAAGCTCATCAGGGTCACCCTTCCCAAAGAGAATGATAGAAAGGATTTTTGGCCAAGGATTCAACTGCCATTTAACCTTATTTTTTACTTGGTCATCTATAAATTTTATTAGAAAACAAAAGAGTTAAAATAATAATTTTAGGTTATAAGCCTTTTTTCTTTCTTGGTTCATCATTTGGAAAGATTAAAAAAAAAGTTGGTGGGAATTTCAAGTTCTGTTTGATTTTCATGGTAGTGAGCCTTTGTTTCCTAGTTGGATGGGTAATTTACAGTGAGGAGGAGGTGGTTAAACTAATAAGAACATGAAAGCCCCAGAAAATGGTGTCATATCTCTCTTAATAGAGAAAATATCCCCATATAATGAAAGGGGTCCAGAGGAATCATAACATTTAGTATGATTTTTGCATGTTCTGATTTTAAATTTTTCTTATACGCATAGTATAATTTTTCTCTCATTATTCTGTATATTAAAGTCAGTTAAATTTATCTAAGGCTGTCTGATGCTCAGTTGTAGATAAATGTACAAAAATTTTATAATTGTTGGGAGGAAAAAGATACAAAAGTTTGCTTATGTGTTTGCTTTTCCTGTGCAAGAGTGATTCTTTAGTGAGATATTTTTCTTCAGTAAAAACAAATTTAGAGAACAGGAAAAAGATTCACAAATTGGTTCACAAATATCATTTATGTGCCAAGTACTAGAAATTTACTGAAAAGTATTTATATCTAGAAATACCACAAAATCATAAGAGAATATTAACCTGCATATCCAATGTAAATTAGGCTCATCATTATCCAAATGTCAATAAAATCTAACAAGAAATTTTTTGAATTAAAATCAAATATATAGCTGGGTGTGGTGGTGTGCACCTGTAATCCCAGTACTTAGAAGGCTGAAACAGAGGATCACAGATTTGAGGCCAGCCTCAGATACTTAGCAAGATTCTCAGCAAGTTAAAATAGCCTGTTTCAAAATAAAATAGGGCTGGAGTTGTATCTCAGAGGTAGAATGCCCCTGGGTTCAAGTCCCAGTACTGAAAAGAAAAAGTGACAAAAAATCCCATATTTTCTGTATTCAGTAATCTTGTTGAGGAAAAGATTCAAATCAAAAAGGCATCAATGGAGATATGATGAGTAATACACCCAACCCCACTCCTACACACACACAGCATTTGGAATGTCCTGACTGCAAGCAACAGAAACCTGACTGGCAGTTACTTAAACTCAAAGTAGGGACTTCAAAGCAGGGAGGTGTAGGCATTTGTTCCGTGACTTAACATCATCAGTGTTCTGGCTTCTACCTGTCTGCCTCCCTGCTATTAGCATATTTACTACTCTTCCTCCATTCTTTTCTTCTTTCTTTATTTTATCACGATATCTGTCCCCCCACACACAAAAAAAGGTCTGTTGCAACCTTGAACACAATACACCCATTAAGGTTGGTAGAGGAGGAAGGAGAGTGCCAGATCCATTTATGCCTTTTATTAAAGAAGCTAGACCTTTCCAGATGCTTCTTGAAATTTCTTCCTATGTCACATCAGCTAGAACTCAACCTCATGGTCACTCATAGCTGGAAAAGCAATGTCTCACTCAGCTAATTTACTGGAAGGTGAGAAATTGAGAGAGAAGTAAAGGAGAACCAGTGAATGAATTATCCACTTAACTGTGTCTAGTGATAGATACACACACACACACACACACACACACACACACATTCATGCAACACACAACACATATACATAACCCTCCACATAAATATACATATAGATATAGATACATATATACACATATGCATATGAATGCATGCATAACACAGATATATGTAGATATGTGTGGATTACATTTTATTACATTTTATATTTCAGTTTTAATATTTGTATTAAAATATATCTTTCAAATATTTTAATTAAATTATTTTATCACCATTGGTCATTATAGCAGCACTTCTGTTTACATAAATTGGTCCATAAATACTATATTATTTTCTTTGTGCAGATTTCAAATTGGATAGACCCAGCACTCCTATTTATTAAATCAATAAAATCACACAGTCACTTTTTAAAATGGTTATATTTAATCTTAAAAATATTAGATAGGGTTGTACAAATTTTAGCATTTCCAGATAGATATGTAAAATTTTCAGTATGACAAAAATATCCCCAAATATTTTATGAGTGATTTTGTGCATACATATATTTATACCATCTTTATAGGATCAGGATGGTTCAAATTAAATATTTGATCTATGAATTTTGACTATATATCTTAAGATGGGCATTTGAAAATATATACACAGACATGGAGAAACATACATAGACAAACAGTATATCATCAATATTAGTAGATTTTCCTCAAAAATCAAGGAGATTGAAATTTTGGAAAAAAAATATGTTGAAATATTCAAAGACTTATAACAGGGAGAAAATATCTGTGGCATCACAGTAAATGCAAGAAAGCTCTCATACATATTCCAGAAAATTGAGAAAGTTCCATAATACATAGGTTAAAGAAAAACTCCAAAATTTTTCCTACTTTGAAATAAAAGATTCCCAGGATGTTTTCATGATTTTTCATTTTTGAAGCATAGACATATATAGAATGTACATATGTGTATGTCTATATGTATGAATCTGCATTAATAACCACTAGTGATTAGTTCACATTTGAAATAACCTCATTAAAAATATACACTTCAAAGGTAGTCATAATTTAAAGAGCACAGGTAAGAGTCTATGGATGACCAAAACAAATATCAGCCACAACTAATTGAATGAATATTTAGCTGGATAAAGAGCGTTTTCTAGAAATATTATAGAGGCACAAAGAGGACAAAAATGGCAACATTAACATTATAATACCCTATAAAGTTAAGCTAGAAATTTAACATTTAGAGCATTTGATATCTTTTTGCTGGTAAAAAAATAATGTTTACATGAATTTATCCTGAAATACAATTTTATTGTCACATGCTGCTATATTGTAGGCAAGGGGTTTTATCCCAAATCATGAGAGGCTACCATACTTCTAAAGAAAACCAGATAACCATGACTGCCCAGAATAGTTTAGGTGAGCTCTTAACAGGATTAAAGGCAAGGACCACTCACAAAATTACATTAACATAAACTGGTTCATGAGACTAGAAACTGGAAAATGTTAATATTATTAAAGCCCTTGGGGGAGGTTCTGTATATTTGATTCATCCATAGTACCATTATAATTATTTTATTCTTAGCCGTCCTTACATGGGATTCTGTGAATCCATGAAGTGCCTTAAATTGTATGAGTAATTTTGAATATGTGTGTCAATTTTTTGGAAAATCAGATACAAAGATAGATAATGGATGTCTATAGAAATCTATGTATTAGATCTTTAAATAAGATGGTTATTATTTATTTACTTTTTGGGTTTCTTAGATGGTTATTTTTATGTAAAATATCCTACCTTGTTTAGAGTTAGTTGCAGTAGAGAGTGTTGTTTTGTTTTGTTTGTGGTTTACTCTTGTGTGTGTACAGGAGCTTGTATACACCTTTACATCTCCTTGATTTGCCAACTGGATGGATCTAAAAGCAACAACATTCTGTTAGGAATGTTTCCACTTAGTACTCAGGTTTCTTTTCTAATTCTGTTCTTCAATTAAATGGGCCAGGACTCCTTTGAAAAATGGTGGTTCTAAGATTCGGACAGGAACACACACACACACACACACACACACACACACACACACACACACTTACTTGGACACACATCAAAGTGATGATGGGGTTAGGACCAATGGACACAGAAGTCAATTAAAAGGGCTCTCAATGGGTTAGACAGGAATAATTTGAGCAAAGAATAATTACCATATTAGATGATTATAACCCAAAGTATGAAATAAATATCCATGAGTCCATACTTATATAAATTACTAAATAATAAATACATGGGGATGATATAAAATTTTTCTTGCAGAAAATTCAAATAGTTTATGTAGTTATTTCATCATTAATGAGATGAATCATAACTCTCCACTCCTTAAATGTGAGGTAGCATAATGATTTCCTTCGAAAGAAGAAAATATGGAAAGGAGAAAGAAGAATAACTTTATAGTGGAGAAACCTGGTAAATACTACTTCAGGTAGATGATCAAAGTTAGTATTACCAGTGATAAATAGTACTGATAGTATGTGCCTTTGATTTGAGTCAAGAAAATAGATCTTTACCTCTGAGTTCTGTTCTCCCAAACCCATCACCTTTGTCTAATTGTGAGAAAAATATCAGACACAATTGAGGGACATTCTAACAAAATACCTCACCAATACTATCTAAATCTGTAAATAACATCAAAAGACAAGGAAAAGAATCCAGATATAAGGGAAAAAACTAAAGAATCTTTAAAAAGCAATGGTAATCATGAAAATTTGAATAAGATATTGACTTCAATAATAATATTTCACTATTGGTCCACTAATTGAAAAAAAATCTGTCATTCTAATGGAAGATGTTAATAATCATGAAAAAATGGGCATAGATACTTTCTTTACTGTATTCACAGTTTTTATATAAATCTAAAAATTTAAAAATTTTTAAAATTTTGTGTTAAACTTAAAGCAAACAGATTAAGAAAAATACTGCTAACATAGGTTTCAACATTTTAACAATTCACAGAAACACAGCAGTAAAAATGTTTCAAAGATACATTAATATGTATATGTTAACCTGGGGGACCTTAACTGATGTTCAATAAAATTTGCCATCACCTGATAAAATATACTCTTCCTGGAATAAAAATGAAGTTAGACCAAAAAACAAATCTGGAGAGTTTAATATGAACTCTGCTCCTGAATTAACTTCAAGCTGTTCCATGTTGTTCTATCCAACTTCTATTGAGTCTTTAACCAAAACATTTTCTGCCTATAATCTCATAGTAATTCCACTCTGACTCATATGTATATAACCTCCTCCTATGTCCCATTAATCTGAAAAACCCTACAGACTGATTCTGTATATCTGTTCACTGAGCTAACATGCAGTATAAAGCAAGGAGAAACTTCAAATCTGCAAAACGAGGATAGATGTTGGCAAACATTTTCAATTGAAAACCTGATAGTAAATATTTTAGACATTAGAAGCCATGTAATCTCTTTTGAAACTACTCAGCTCTGCCATTATATATTAAATCAGATACATACAATAAGCTTTCATAAGTGTGGCAATACATCTATATACCAAATTAGATGATTATCCCAATTTGGCTTTGCTATAGTAATTTGCCAACCTATAAGCTATTCTTTAATCTACTAGCTGAAGAAAGCACATTATCTAAGGAGAAATTATTGATTATCTAGCACTATCCAAGGCCAGTCACTAAAATTCATTTAAGATATTTCTGTGATTAGATAGGTAATGTAGACAATGGGTAGCAAAGTTAATATAGTCTCTATATAGTTTCCCAAGTACTGCGATTACAGTACTTGGGAGGCTGAGACAGGAGGATCACAGGCTTGAAGCCAGCCTCAGAAACTTATTGAGACTGTTTCAAAATAAATAATGAAATCTGACAGGGGGTGGAGCTTGAAGGTAGAATACCCCCAAAAAAAGAGAGAGAGAGAAAAGGAAAAAAAAGAAACAAGAAAAGGTCTCCATTTGATTTAATTAACTGATCTCTGAAACATTCTCATGGAACATAGAAAATGAATAAATATTCAGTAACTTTGTTTTCATTTTCTTTTTCTTTTTCTTTTTTTCCTTTGGTGCCAGGATTGAACCCAGGGGCATTCTACCTCCAAGCTGCAACCCCCAGCCTGATTTTATTTTTTATTTTGAAATAGTCTCACTAAGTTGCTGAGGCTGGCTGTGAAGCTGTGATCCTCCTGTCTCAGCCTTCCTAAGTACTAGGATTACAGGGGTGTGCCACCACACCTAATATTCAGTAACTTTGAAGTGTCACTTCGACAACCATAAATAGTTGATACTCTATTTTATGCTATATAAATGTAGATCATATATATATATATATATATATATATATATATTTATAAGCATGAACATTTGAATCCTGCTCTTCAGAAAATTTGTTTGAAATTATATAAAAAACATCCTGTGTTAGTCAGCTTTCCTTACTATAACAAATTACCTATGATAATCAACTTAAGAAGAGGAAATATTGTTTTCTTCTCGTTTTGGAGGTTTTGGGCTGTGGTTGGTTGGCCCCATTACTTTTGGGCTTCTGGCAAGGCAGCACATCATGGCAGGAGCAAGTGGTGATACAAGATGCTAACCTGTGATAGCCAGGAAGTGAAAAAGAAAGAAGAGACTGTGGTCCCACAGTCCCCTTTGAGGACATGCCACCAATGACCCAAGACCTTCCACTCGACCCTGTCTCTTCATGGTTCTGCCACCTCCAAATAGCACCAGGGGCTGGGACCATGCCTAAAACACACAGACCTTTGGGGATATTCCTAATCCAAACCAGCAGAACTACTGTTTATTTAAACATATGCTTTGATCCATTTAGCTAGGCTTACTTTCATTGCCTCAGAAAACAAAATCTGATGGAAATGGAGAAGAAATGGAAAATATCAGCAATATTAGCTGGGAACTCCAATATTAGCTGGGAACCCTACTTTCTATAATAAATAGAGCAACTGGAGACAAGATAAACATTACTACAGAATATATGAAATAAAAAGAATTATAATGAAACACTGTGAACAACCGGACACCAACAAATGGAATAACCTGCATAAAAGGAACACATTTTAAGCATAAACTACTGAAGCTGACTCAAGAAGAAATAGAAAATCTGGACTAAACTATAAAAAATGTAGAAACTAAATAAGTAAACAATAGTCTACCCACAAAGAAAGAACACAAAGTCCAGAAAAAGAAAATTCATAGAGACAAAGTACTTAGTCTGAGATGTGGAATGACAAGAGCTTAGGCAGTTGATAGCTAAATGATGATGAAAATGTTCTAGAAGTGTCTGTGATGATGGCTGTGCATATCTGTGACTATACAAAAGATCATTGGCTTGGACTCTTTAAATTTGTTAACTGTATACTGTGTGAGTTATATATCAATGAAGTTGCATAAAAATACAAATAAATTAAATTGTTGGCTCTGGAAGAAAGTCCAAAAGGAAAAAACATGATACTTCAAACTACCAAATTTTAATTAAAAGCAAAATTGGTGAAGGAGCCCAAAGCACTATTTCTAAGTATATCAACCCACAATACATTTACTCACTGTGGTGATATTATTTATATAAAGTCAATCATTATCATAAGCTTATGAACCTTATGCTGTTGTACTTTAATATGAATGCTTTATAATGAGTTGTATTCAATTGCCTTAGATATTAGGCTTCTTTCTAGGTGGAATGGGAGATTTTAAAGACTTCTCCATTCTCTAAAACCATTCCACTAATCTATTGTTCACATTTTTATGTAACCCTCAGGATAAAGCATGATTTACCTTGTACAATTCTTAGAATATTATGTGAAACTGAAATGTCTTTCCCTTTCAGTTGATTTCTGAAATTTGGCTCACAAATTAATTGCATAATGAATGTCATAAGCCAAATAGTTGAGCAAGTTGCAAGACTTTTCCAGGGTCAGAATAAAATTTTTCTAAATGCATTCATGTGTAAGGGAAATTTGTTTCTTGACGATATATATGTTTGGACTGAGGCTCATATTTCCATTCCCTGTGATTTTTTAATAAGTTATTTAAATACCTCTTTTCTTCAGTTTCTCATTTGTAAAAAGATATTGATCATTTTTGCTCCTCCTATATTATACTTTTAAGATTTATCTGCTCATTTTTGTGTTTCTTTCCCAAAGATGTTCTTAACTTATTAAGAGCTGATGAATATTAAATAAGCCTGCAATTGGAAAATGGAAACAGTAAATATCAAGTGAGACAACACTTAGGCTAGCTGCATATAAACTGAATCATTCCTTGTGAGGTTCTAGAACCTCATCTAGGAGATGCAGAAACCAGAGTGGGATGGGATCTGTGAAAAATCACATGCCCAGCAGGCAATGATTATCCATAAGGTTATTAAAGAACTTTGTCATTGCTCTGTTTGATTTGAAAATCAAAATGGGATTTTTTATCCTTTTTGCCCAACAGTGAAGAGATAAACTTGGTTTGCAAGCATTTGTGTTCTTTATCCACTCTCATTGATGTGCTTTTATTCTCTAAAAAGAACCTCAAACTATGAATTTTTATTCTTATTCAGCATATAATCTTATTTGCAACATGAGAGACTACCATCAGAATTGTCTGTTGAGCACAAAATGCTAATTTGATTTACTTCACAGAAAATATAAGACTGTGGTTCAACAACAATTTATTAAAATATTTAGTCTTTTCTGTGAAATATAATATGTGTTGGCAAAAGGAAAATCTGATCATTATATTCAGAATGTTCATTTCTCAGGTCTGGCTGTCTGATATTTGTATACTTACCAAAATAAATGTAATCAGTATCATGGAAACAAACATGACAGTTGTCACAACTTAAAACTAAAACCTATCTAGCTTATAATAAGATGAAAAATGTATGTAGAATGTACAAAGACTTTCACTTCTGGCTAAATCATGTTATTGTCTTTCAGATAATCTCTGATATTGGTGTGGTTATCCATATCTGTGAAAGAAACATGCAAATTGAAGTTACCAAATATTTTAAATAGTCCTCTGAAACTGTGTTATATTATAGAATATTAATGTTACATAGTAGTACCATTTCCAAAATTAATCTATGAAAAAAGTCTTTACCCAAATTCTCAAAGTCATCTCTGAATATCTCAGAATAAGGTTAAAATTTAGTTGAACGTTATTAGAGTGATCCCAAAATAAAAATGACAAATTGACAAAATCTATTTTTGAAGGAGGCAGAGCTGAATCAGTAGCAGAGATGGGTTTATTTAGAAGCTAAATAATGGAATGTTTGAAGGGATAAATGATAAAAAATACAGATAAGGAGACAGATAATCAGGAAAAACTATTGAGTTGCCTCTTAAAATCTGGAATAGCATTACTTTTGTTGACATATTGTATTATATCAAGTTATCAAAGAAGAGACATGCATCTGTATTCTATAAGGAATCTTGGTTTTAATTTAACTCCTATAACATGTAGATTGTGAATTCTTTTTCTGAAGTGAAAACCATCTCTGGCTTTTCTTTGTCATCCTATAAAATCATTTGCAAGTGAAAAAGTGTAGCATGAACTACCAAATTGATCCAGAAACATAAAAACGATGGATGACTACAATAAAGTGAATGTATTTTTGTATGTATTTTTTCTTCCTAAAATTCTAAGATCAAATAACTTTTTTGCATTATAATGAGTATACTATAATTAAGAATCTAAAGGATCTTGGCATGGGAGTACACATCTTTAATTCCAGTACGTGGAAACCTGAGACAGGATCCAGGTCAGACTCAGAAAGTTAGTGAGGCCTTGTTTCAAAATTAAAAATAAATAAATAAATAAAATAAAATTGGCTGGGGTGTAGCTTGGGGATAGAGAACCCTGATTTCAATACCTAGTACCAAGAGGAAGAAAAAAGAATCTTAAGGAATATGTGAATAAAAATAAATGTGCATTGTCAATATAAAGGAATATCTTGAGTTGTGTAAATTTAAAGATTATGTTAAGATTTTTATATGTACCATTTAAAAACCACCTATAGTAATTACAGTTCTAAATAAAATAATATACTAGTGAAATAAATATTTTATCATTGTTTTACTCTTCTTCCACAAAGAGAACATTTTTATATATACCAAAAATATTTTCTTCCAAATTATTTCTTGATTTTTATATCATTGAGCATAAGTCAGAGAAAGTTGATTTTTATGACTTTTCTAAAGGATGGGGTTGCTACCTTCCTAACAGGGCATTCCTTTGTCATGTGATAAAATCTCTTAGAACTCATATTTATCACCCTGTATAATACAGGACTTCTATAACAAAGGGCTGAAATAAATTTACTTAAATATAATTTTTGTAAGAACTCATACTTTTTAAATACAGCTTGCCTGTGTGTGTGTGTGTGTGTGTGTGTGTGTGTGTGTGTGTGTTACTGGAGATTGAACCCAAAGACATTCTACCTCAGAGCTATACCCTAAGCCCTTTTTTTTGAAAAGAGATCTCACTAAGTTATTGAGTATCTCACTAAATTGCAGAGGTTGGCCTTGAACCTGTGATCCTCCTGTCTCAGCCTCACAAGTACTGGGATTACAGTTGTACACTGCCATGCCCACAGCTTGCCATGCTTTGTAAAAATACTTTCAAAACTAAACTAAATGAACAACATTTTTAGTTATTTTTAAAATTATTTTTTAAAGAAATGTAATATCCTGGACACTTAGTTATTTAACTTTTTGTCTGAAAATGGAACAAGAGCTCAGGACGGCTATTGCAGAATCTAGCGTCAGCACCAGGGTAGGCAGAGCGAAGATAGAGGGGACTTTGAGATATAGGACTAGATTTGTGGGTCAGTGTTAGTGATGGGGAATATGGTAGAGAGATTAGAGTGTTTACTATTAATGACAAATGTTTGGAGCAGCAAGTGCCACGAACTAATATCACTGCTTCAACTAATCAGTTAAGAGGAATTACATTTTTTTCCACACACACACTTTAAGGGAGAAAAAAGGATGTTTCTATTATTTTCAATAGATGTCTGAGATATGAAGAAAAACTCAGTCCATTCCACAGGTGGTAAAGAAGTAGAAGACAATGCTACCTTTCATTTTAGATGGGAAGATGAGGAGGCCCACACAACAAGATCAATATAAAAAGCCGCAAAGAAAATCACTTGCACAGCTTGAAGAATTTTATTACTGTTATGCAGTGGACAAATATCAAATTACTTTGTATGTATACTAAATAAAGGGGATGCTTCATTCTTTACGTTATTATTTTTTTTTTGAGGTACTGGGGATGGAACCCAGGGGCATTCTACCTCCGAGCTACACCCCCAGCCCTATTTTTTATTCTTTATTTTGAAACCGGGTCTCATGAAGTTGTGGAGGGCCTCACTAAGTAGCTGAGGCTGGCCGCGAAACCCGGATTCTCCGGTCTCAGCCTCCCAAGTACTGGGATTACAAATGTGTGCCACCACGCTCGGCTTACATTATTTTTTAAAGTACAAATTTTAAATCATCCATAATCTCAAAAAGATTCACAAGGTAAATAACAACAACAACAAAAAGGAAAGGCTATGAAACTTTTCTTGAGTTTTGCTAACCTTTCAAGGGGTCCACTTCTACTTCCTAAGCAGGAACCTGGGACTTGCCTGAGGCTTGAAACAAGCTGTAAGAAGTGTGGAATGAGGCATTTCCATTCTAGACCATCGATGTTTTCTCCATCCCTGGTGATCTGCATTTTTAACTTTATCTATTCTGAGGCTTTGCTTCATTTTTGTTTGTTTGTTTGTTTGGTTGTTTTTGTTTATTTGTTTGTTTTGTTTTATTGGTAGTGGGATCTCCAGCCCTATTTTATTTTTATTTTTATTTTTATTTTTATTTTTATTTTGAAACAGGGTCTTGCTAATTGCTAAGGGTCTCACTAAATTGCAGGGGCTCGCCTTGAACCTGTGATCCTCCTGTCTCAGCCTCCCAAGTACTGGTATTACAGGAGTGTGCCACCACACTGCCTGAGGAGACTTTGCTTTTTATGGAGGAATTTCAAGACCTTAGCTAGGCCAGGCGACAACAAAAGCAGCCAGGATGTTCACCCGTAAGGCTGGCCTTCCCATAAAGATGTATATAAATCATAGGATAGCCAATTCGTAGCTTTTTTCCACATATGTCTTGAACTACTTCTAGTTTCATTTTATTGAAATACTTCCAAACATGTAGGAATTATCACACATAGAGAACACCGTTTTGTGACAGAATCTTCAACATTTTTTATATGTAAGATCACATTATCTACAAGCACAATTTACTTCCTTTACAATTTGGATTTTTATTTCTTGTGTAATGGTCTGGCTAAGACTGCAGTACTACACTGAATAGAAGCAGTGAAAGTGAGTATTCTTGTCTCATTCCTAACTTTGAAGAAAAGCTTTCAATGTTTCATCCTTGTGTATTTTGTTAGTTCTGGGCTTGTCATTTATGGTCTTTATTGTCTTGAGGTATATTCCTTCTATACTTAATTTGTGGAGTGTTTTTCATGAAAGATTGCCTTTGTGCATCTACTGGAATGATCATGTGGTTTTTGTCTTTCTGTTAATGTGGTATATCACATTTATTGATTCATGTAGTTTGAGCCATCCTTGCATTTCAATAAGTCCCACTTAATCATAGTGAATGATTCTTTTGATATGTTGTTGAATTTGTTTTGATGGTATTTTTTTTTTTTTTGCGGTACTGGGGATTGAACCCAGGGGCGTTCTTCTTCCGCGCTACACCCCCGGCCCTATTTTTTATACTTTATTTTGAAACCGGGTCTCACGAAGTTGCAGAGGGCCTCACTAAGGAGAGAGAGAGAGAGAGAGAGAGAGAGACAGGGAGAGAGAGAGAGAGAGAGAGAGAGAGAGAGAGAAAGGGAAAGAGAGACAGAGAGAGAGCTGAGGCTGGCCGCGAACCTGGATCCTCCGGTCTCTGCCTCCCACAAAGTACTGGGATTACAAGCGTGCGCCACCACGTCTGGCATTTTGATGGTATTTTGTTGGGGATTTTTGCATCTATGGTGATCTGGAATATTGACCTGGAATTTTCTTGTAGTGTCCTTGTTTAGCTTTGTAAAATGAGTTTGGAAGTATTCCCTCAATTTTTAGGAAGAGTTTAAAGAGTCTACTTACTTAAGTGTTTGGTAGAATTCAACTATTAATCATCAGGTCCTAGGTCTTTCATGGGAGATTTTTAGTGATTTTGTCTCCTTACTCATTATTGGTCAGTTAAGATTTTCCATTTTTTCTTGATTTGCTCTCAGTAGGTTATAAGTGTCCAGGAATTTATCCATTTATTCTAAGTTATCTAATTTGTTGTCATGTAAATTTTAACAATAATTTCTTATGATCCTTTGCATTTCTCTGGTGTCAGTATTACTATCTTCTTTTACATTTATTGTTTTACTTATTTGTATCTTCTCTCCTTTTTTCTCAGTATAGCTAAGGCCTTGCTGACTATCTTTTCAGGAAAACCTAATCCTTAGTTTTATTGCTCCGTTCTATTTTTTTTAGTTTCTATTTCATTTATTTCTGCTCTGACTTTTATTATTTCCTTTCTTCTACTAACGTTGGGCTTACTTTTTCTAGTTCCTGAGGTATAATATTAGGTTATTTATTTGGGTTATTTCATCTTATATGATGCACATCATATTGCTACAAATTTCCCTCTTAGAACTGCTTTTGCTGCATTCCATAGCTTCAAAATGTTGTATTTCCATTTTGTGTGTTTTCAAAATATTTTATAATTTTCCTTTTAATTTTTTTTTATTTATTTTTTTTAGGATCATGTTTAATTTCCACATATTAGCAAATTTTCCAAGATTTATCCTATTGTTTATTTCTAGTTTCATGCCATTGTGGTTGGGAAAGATATTTGATATGATTTTATTCTTTTTAATGTTTTTAAGACTTGTTTTGTGGTTTAACATATGATATATCCCGGAAAATGTTCTATGTGCACTTGAGAAGAATGTGTACTCTACTGTTGGATGGATTATGATGTATAAATGTTAAGTTTATTTGGTTTAAAGTGTACTTCAAGTCCTTATTGATTTTCTGTCTGGAAGAAATTTCCATTGCTGAAAGTGGGATATTGAAGTCATTGACTATCGCTGTATTGCAGTCTACATCTTTTTCTCTTTAGATATATTTGCTATTTACTGTATATACTCAGGTCCTCTAATACTGAGTACTACATATTTATACTATTATATTTTTATGGATTGATTTCTTTATCACTACATAATGAGCTTCTTTGTCTTATTTTTGACCTAAAGTCTAGATCATCTGATGTAACTACTTCCCTCTTTTGGTTTCCATTGTTTTGAATCTTTTATCATACTTTCACTTTCAACCTGTTCATGACCTTAAAGATAAAGTGAGTCTCTTATAGGCAGCATATAATTAGGTCTTGTTTATTCATTCATTCATTCATTCATTCATTCACTAAGTAACTCTATGTCTTTTAATTGGAAAATTCATCAATGTATGTTTTGGTAAATATTGATAGGAAGAATTCATTACTGCCATTTTTATTTGGCTGTTTTCTGGTTGTTTTATAGATCCTGTTTTCCTTTCTTCCTCTCATAATCTTCCCTTGTGACTAGACAATTTTCATACTTTGATTCCTTAATTTGTATCTTTTATGTGCGTAGAATTTTGTTTTCTGGTTTCCATGAGGACTACATCAAACCTCTTACAGTTACAACAAACCATTTTAAGCTGATAACAACTTAACTTTGACTGCACAAAAAAAAAAAAACTATGTTTTTATTCCACTCCACCCAACTTTTTTTTCTTGGTACTGGGGATTGAATCCAGGGGCATTCCACCTCCAAGCTACAACCCCAGCCCTATTTTATTTTTAATTTTGAAACAGGGTCTCATTGAATTGCTAAGGGTTAGGGTAAAATTGCTGAGGCTGGCCTTGAACCTGCTGCAATCCTCCTGACTCACCCTCCCAAGTACTGGGATTATAGGCATGCATGACCACATCTGGCCCACCCCACCTTTTACCTTTCATGTTTTGTCACAATTAACATCTTTTTATATTGTGTACCCTTTAAAAATTAGTGTAACTACAGTCATTTTAAATAAATGTGATTCTTACTTTTATACTAGAGTTATATTATTTTCATACCACCATAACAGTGTTAGAATATTCTGAATTTAATTATAAACTTAATTTTACTAGTGAGTTCTATACTTTGATATGTTTTAGTGCTCCTAATTACTGGCCTATTCTTTTAGTTTGAAAAATTCACTTTTCTGTTCTGTCTACCACATTGGTGGTGATAAACTCCATCACCATCAATTTGTTTGTGAAAGTCTTAATCTCTTCTTCACTTCCAAAGAACAGCTTTTCTGCATGCAGGAGTCTTTCTTGGCAGTGTCTTTCTTCAACTGAATATAGCATCTCACTCTCATTGCTTTCAAGATCCTCTTTTTGTCTTTGATTTTTGACAGTTTGACTATATGAGTTGGTATATTCTTAATTGGACTGAATTTTATTGGAGACCTTCCAATGACTGGACATTTGTATCTTTCTCCACATTTGGAAAGTTTTATGCTGCTATTTCTTTAAATAAGTTTTCAGTCTGTTGTCTCCCTCTTCTCCTTTTTTGCATCTAAAGGATTTGTTTTTGGTATGAGAGAGTAGCAGTCAAAACAGAGGAGAAAAATTAAATCTGAGAACTCCTTCAGGATTACACTGAGCAGGAGTTTACTGTAGAGGTAAAATAAATGAATACATATAATATTGTAACATGTTTGGTGAATGGTGAATTATAATTCTTTTAGAGTTGGGGAGCATTGGAGAGGAGCATATGTTTTAAATAAAAAAAACTTGAGCTTTGGATGTCATATCTGAATTTCTTGCATGTTCACCATGGAGCACTAAACCCTGTATATCTGAGGTTGAATACCACAAAGCAAAATTCTCTTTATAAACATAAATGTACAATTACACATTTGGTTTCTTATAATAAGTTTGAGTGTACTGGAATTATGATGTAAATAATAAATGATAACAAAAATTATAAATCCATAGGAAAATACTACTGTGGTTCCCATTTATTGAAAGTCCTTTTATAATAAAAACCACTACTAATATTAGCATGGCAAATAGGACTAGGCATTCATTTCAAAATGTTTCTTCAAAACAAATGAAGCGGGCCGGGCGTGGTGGCGCACGCTTGTAATCCCAGTACTTTGGGAGGCGGAGACCGGAGGATCCGAGTTCGCGGCCAGCCTCAGCTCTCACTCTCTCTCTCCCTGTCTCTCTCTCTGTCTCTCTGTCTCTCTCTCTCTCCTTAGTGAGGCCTTCCGCAACTTTGTGAGACCCGGTTTCAAAATAAAGCATAAAAAGGAGGGCCGGGGGCGTAGCGCGGAGGTAGAACGCCCCTGCGTTCAATCCCTGGTACC
>PVJS01037517.1:0-19874 GCA_004027185.1 Glis glis
ACACACACACACACACAAACACACACACACACACACACTGTATTTCTTGGCCAAACAAATATGTTAAAGAAATAGAAATGTTTCCTGTAGACATAATTAGTACATTGAGTTAATTTATATTCATTTATCTTCAATTGATTTAAATATATTAGTCTGATTTTTTCACTGTGTATTCAATAATGAATAATTGAGGTATTAGAACCTTAAAGAAAAAAAAGGCCCCACCTTTTGCTACATATGTTCTCTCTACTGCTTTGTAAATTTCTTTGACTATGAACTATATGGCTCTTTGTCAAAATATTATACATCATTTATACCTTTGAGTGCCTCATCTGCTTCTTCACCCTCCCTGAGTTAACCACCCACTTGTGAGTGGGAGAGTGTATAAGCATAGCTCAAGACCTGACCAATTAGGAAGAAGTGCACTGCACAAAGCCTTCATGGCTGCACTGGACATTTCTCGCTTCATTGTGACTCATCTAAACAGGGAAATTTTTCGAAGTTGTTGATGTTTCTCAGGGTAACTGGAGGCTGGAGAAGCAGGTTTGGAGATGGGAGAATCCAAGCAGCTCTGACAGATGAAGGAGCAACAGAAAAGTCTGTCCAGATGTGGCTTCCCAGATGCTGCAAAGAAGTAGCTCTCAGGATGCGCAGGCTCAGATATCCGGACTCTTCTGAGGATGTGCAGGAGGAATATCTCTACTCTTCCACACTTGCCACTCTAGAGAAGCATGCCAAGGAAGCAAAGATAACTTCCTCAAAGGAAATCAAGGCTCAATTAGGAGGGAGATGAGGGGCTGGACAGCAAAAAAGAATAGCATATTTTACTACTGTTTAATATAATAAAACATGATGTATGATATGCAGTCTTGATTCTTAAAACTTAGTTTCTTGCTTTTCTTTGCCATCCCATTATTAGTCTATCTTCTAAGATCTATAGCAATGTGTGTGTGTGTGTGTGTGTATGTGTGTGTGTGTGTGTGTATGTGTGTGTGTGGTGTTTTATACAAAGGATGAAGAAAATAAATAAGAGATGTAGCACTGCAAACAATTTGTGATTGTGCCCATAAATACGAAAGAAGTTCAGAGAAGGGTGTCAAGACAAGAGAAAAGGCAATATCTTATAAATGAAAAACAAATGTGGGAAACATTTAGAGTGTATTCCTAACTATGCTGCTAATTATCAGTGCAACGATCTGTGTCAACGGCAAATCCACTTATTTTTATGGTCTCAGGCCCTTTTGAGCAGGGATATTAATGTAAACTAACTCATGGAATTGAATTGTGTAATATGCAATATGCAACATGTTTAACACAATATATGGCATTATAATAGGTGCTCAAGAATATACGCGTAGTTATTGTTAATATTGAGTATTATGAATCACTAGTATTAGTAGTATGATTTAGATACAAAAGTTTAATTTCAACAAATTTTCCCAAGGACTGCCCCTAAAATAGCCTCAAAATAATCCGCTGGAGCTCTGCTGCACTGATGGTAATTGGTACTGTGGGAAATTGCGAACAGGAAACCTAAAACTCATTATGGCGTGTTGTTTCTCAGCACTGAACATTAAAAATGCTGAGCTCTCTAATCTGGAATAAAGACTATGTGACCTCCAACTTTTATTGCCATCTTTGTTACAGCTGCTCAAAATATCTCTTCCACAGCAGCCACACAAAGAAGTGCCCCCTCTTCATAGTCAAGTTGGAATGGACAGCATCGCTTCTCTGCCAACAAATCTCATGTTTTGGGAGATGTCACCAAATGCATCCAGATCTAATGCCTCAAATTAGGAAGCTGGAAAAAGAACGTGGTAGAGAATAAGCATGTCAACTTATCTGATGGCTCCCTGGAATGCCACAGTTCAACTTAGTGAGAAAAAGAAAAGAAAAATCTTATTTTGATGAAAACCAGGAGAAACTTCATAGAAATATTTAAATACAACTTTCATTGAATTTGAAATGAGAATTTGAAAGAAAGATAAAAAACATTTCCTTGTGAAGGAGATGATCACCTTGGAAGCAATTATATGACTGTTTTTTTTTTCTTTAAGAAAAATTCCTTCATCTTGAAATGTTTTGAATGTCACGACCTTCATTGACCCCTTAACACTATCTGGAAAAGATCTATAGTTAGCAGATTTTCTGTTAGACCAAGTTCTTTTCTGTAAACTTGAGTGTTTTATTAAGTACCTACTGAGTATAGAATTTGGAGGACAAAGAGTGGGAAAATAAGAAATATAAAAGACTTTATCCAATTCTGTTTTTAAAATCAGACCTCCAAATACTGCAGATTATTTTCCAGCAGTTTCCAAATTAAGAATTCATGATATTTATAGACATTTTTTTCTGCCCATAGTAAATCAATAATATAATAACATTTATCTTTTAGTTCTGTATATTAAAATAGAAGAATTGCACCGGCGTAGTGGTACGAGTCTGTAATCCCAGTACATGGGAGGCTGAGAGAGAAGGATTGCAGGTTCCAGGCCAGCTTCAATAATTTAGCAAGGCCCTCAGTAACTTAGTGAGACACTGTTTCAAAATGAAAAATAGAAAAAAGGGGTGGGGTATAGCTCAGTGGTAGAAAATTCCCCTGGGTTTAATCCTCAGTAACACACACACACACACACACAAACAGAATAATTGTTTTTTTCTTCTTCTGTAGTATATCATAATTTAAAATGCATTTTGCCCCAGCAGCTAATTGCTTGAAAAATTTCACTGAAGAAGTCTTAGTGTAGATAGTATTATTTTTCCTGGAAATTCTTCTCAAGAAATCTTCGTATGTTACTTTCACCTTCCAAAAACTACATCTAATTAAAAATTAAATTGTATTTCTCTCAGAAATTAATAAAGACTTTTGTAAAAATCTTAGAAGATTAATTTTCAGCTTTTTTTATTCCATATAATTTAATATGGAATTTTCCATGCCATTATTCACTTTTAAAATTGCAAATTGCTTTCCATTTTTGTTGAATAATATTCAACAAGCTAAACAAAGACTGACAAGGACTGTTTCTGATTATAGATAATGCATAGAATAAAAGAACATGTGGACTTTGATTTCTCATAGATCAGAGCTTTGTCATAAAAACTATCTAACTTTGGTGTTGCCACTACGATGGTAATCAGTTTGAGTTCCGAAAGGATAATTTGCAATTTATATACATTCTAAAAATATAAACAGCTTTGAAAGTATCACCTTTTCTAAATTACTAATAATCCTTTTAAGGACACCTATCAGCATGTTTCAAAGAGACAGTGTGAATATATTAAATTTTTTCAGGACTACAATGTTTATAAATTCTTTTCTTCTAAGATTTTTTTTCTGACACTCTAAATTCTTGCTCCTTAATGGCATGTTGGGATTCTAAAGTCAAAAATTGTATGTCCATACAGTATCACTCAACCAGACAGACAGCTAAGTGCTAGTAAATACCCATTGCTTATTGTGTATAGCTACATGAATGAAGGAAAGGCCAGGCTGCAAATCCCCCAAAGCTGACATCATGAGAGGCAGAAGCTTGTGTCATGTAAACTAATCCCACAACACCACATCCTTTTGTCTTTGTCAATGCTGCCCTTTTTAAATTAAAAGTATATATTTATATATATATATATGTATATATATGTATATATTACTATTATATATACTATTTATATATACTATTAATACATGTACTATTAATATAATATATACTCTTTATATATATATTACTATTTATCAAGGAATCTTTATTCAAAATTATTATATATATTTTAAAATAGTTTATCTCAAAAATTTTATTCAAATTCTTCTTTGTGTTTTTTTATTTGATAAGATGTGATGTTGCATAATATACTAAAGAGAAGAGGGAGAATAGAGATTCAGATGTGTATGAATCCTGACCTCACACCTTGTCAAGTGTGTGGCCTTGAAATATCTGTTAATCTGTTCTAAACTTCTTCTCTTCATACTAAAGAGTACTTCCAGTTGTGAGGATTCATGGATAGAAAGACTATAAAACATCTAGCAGACAGCACATAATAAACATTAAAGAAATATTAGTGGTTGGTCCCATTGCTCTATATTGCAAGAAGGCAAGTCTAGTTAATAGTTGTTGCCAGGTTTAGGTTGGAGAAGATACAGATGTTGGGAATATGATAGCCATTCAGATGGATCTCATAGTGCCCCAGAGGCAATGCCATTGGACTATAAGAGAATAACACACCAAAACAGAATTACAATACACATACAATGTGTTATGGTTATATATAGAATGTCCCCTGAAGAGCTCATGTATTAATGTTTAGAGTTGATGTAATTAGGTTATAGAGTTGCAGTCTCATAAGTGGATAAATCCACTGCAATGGATGTACTGGGTGGTAATCTAGGCAGGTTGGGTATGGATGGAGGAGTTGGGCACCTGGGAGGTATAGCCTTAGGGACTATGTTTGGGTCTTTGAATCTCCTTGCTTCTTTGCTCTCTCTTGCTTGCAGCCTCCATGATGTGAGAGTAGAGCGATTTCTCTTTCCTTCTCTCTGCTTCCTGCTGCCATGCCCTGAGCTCTGCAGACTGGGCCTGACATGGACTGAACCTTGAAATCTCCAAATACTTGTGAGCAAATAAATCTACCTTCTTCTAAGTTATGTGATCAGGTTTTTCAGATCATTATAGTAAGAATGTTGACCAGAACACAATGCCTCTTCTTTTCCCTCTTCAAATTTAGAGAGAAGCTGATGGCATCCCTTTTGCCTTTTCATAGGCAAGACTATCCTTTTGTTATTTACATTCTTTTTCCAGACTAGATTTGGCTTTTGTTTTTATGGTGCTGGAGATTGAACCTAGGAGCATTCTCCTTCCCAGCTATACCCCAAGCCCTATTTTATTTTGTATTTGGAA
The DNA here is from genome assembly GCA_004027185.1 of Glis glis. Taxonomy (NCBI): domain Eukaryota; kingdom Metazoa; phylum Chordata; class Mammalia; order Rodentia; family Gliridae; genus Glis; species Glis glis. Next base: position 4,890 of record PVJS01037517.1, read on the forward strand.
ATGGGTTCTCTCTAAGTTGCTGAGGCTGGCTTTGAACCTGAGATCCTCCTGCTTCAGCCTCCCAAGTACTGGTATTTCAGGTGTGTACCATCATACCCAGGTTGACATTTCTTTTGAGATGACTTCATAGGCATAAAAATGTGACTGAGTAGGAGGAGTAGGGTCTAAAAGACATTTAGTACATTTAGTACAATATTTTACTTTCTTGACCTTCTGCTAAAGGCCCACAGGAGCCTCCTGGTGTAAAGTTTTTCTTCCTCAGGAGAATTTATTTGGAAAGGAGGAGCGATCTTTGTGTGGGAATTGCTCAATAACTTGATGTAGTGGTGGACCCATGAACTTACAAATGTGATAAAGTTGTGTAGAACTAACTATACAAACACACACGTGAACATACAGACACACACACACACGCACGTGTACAAATGAAGTTGGGGACATTTAAATAGGATCAATGACAATATGATAGATTTGTGAAGTGTAGATGGGATCTGCCTGTATTATTGCTTCTGACTATATGTGAATGTGTAATTATGTTAATAATTCAACTTAATTAGAAGTACTCATTATTACTCTTCAAACTTTTGATGTCTTCTTGTTAATTTTATCATGAAAATACGTCAACACAAATATCATATGCATTCTGCTCTAGCCAGTTCATCGCTTTATTGAGTTTTTCTTTGTGTTTCTATGGCAATTTCTTTTATCTAATTGATCACAAAGCAGTGAACATTTATAGAATCCTGTTATGTAAGTCACATACTTAGATGCATCCTGAATCTTTTCAGAAATTACAACACTATACATTCACAGCTGTAGACTCGTCATGGAAATCCCCACCTTAAATTTTGGTTGAGATCATCTAATATAATTTCAGGCTGTTTGTCATGGTGACTGAGGCAGGCCTTATGGATCTTTGTCTATTCCAACACTGGAGAGATAAACCAGGCTCAAGTTGTGATCATAAATCATAAGATAAGAATTTGATATTATGCATAGAAAACGATGATATTTAGATTCCAGAGCAGAATTATTAACATACACTTCTCTGGGATCCTATGAATTTTCATTTTCATGGTATTATATTTATTACTTATCAGCACACAAACTGATAACAATGGATGATTTATTTATTAAATATTAGCTGCACATTTACTCCTTCATTAAGAAAAAGACTTGATTATATTGTTAATTTGAGTGATACAGAAAATTAAAATAGGTGCTTCATATAAAATGCCTGGTTTTCTCTGCTAATGATTCCTTCATATACTTTACAAGAATAGAAGCTAGCCCAAGTGCCAGAATACAATATCTAGAAATATTTTTGTCTTACATACTTTATACTTCTTTTATCAAAAGAGAGTGCTTTGGATTAGAATAACAGTGTGTTATTAAACAAAACTTGTTAAAGACAATAATGTCTAAATGTTAGGTAGATACACAATTGATGCTGAATTTTAAAAAAGAACGTAAGTGATATCAAAGGAAACTCCCTTGCCCTGGTACTGGTAGCAATGGCTAAGGAGCCATCTGGACCATCCCCTAAGTCAATGTTTGTTCAGATCCAATGAAACATGTAATTCAGCTTTTTCTTAACCCACCCAAACCGATTCCTTCTATTCTCTGGAAAATGTTAACCATAATTTGAATGTCAGTCACCATTTTGTCTTCAGAATAACTTTTTGTGGTCCACTATTGCATGAAACTCAAGGGTCAGGGAAGCCATGGACACTGAAGCCTGACAGAAGACAGAGCAAGGCTGTTATGTTTCCACTTAAAATTTTTCCTCTGTTGATTCTAAAAGGGTTCACTCCCTGGAAAATACTTTGTCTCCAGGACTAAATGGATCACATGTTTTTCTTAACATAAGGACGACTTTATCCCTCTGCCTTGCATATGGATAATTCAAGAGGATCTGAGGTTGGTGATGAATTTGGTATCTTGTTAATTTGCACAAGTTACCACATGGGTACTTGGCAGACAAAATGGATGATACAGGATTCAACAAATAAACTGAACAGGCATTGTATAAGTGCCAAAACATTTCATGAAGCTTCACATGTAGAATTCATCTTATGACAAAATATTTGCAATGAAATCTTTCATCAATATTGTGAGATAGGACTTTAGGATAGGTTTCTTGCTTAAAATAAAAGGGTGATATATACAAAGACATGTTTTATGATGATGAAGATTTATGAACAGAAAAAAATGTTCTTGGCATCTTATACTATCCTCAATGACACTGTCTTCAGTATATATGGTGAATGTAAGTCCCATGGGAGAGAATGAGGCTGATTTTTTCCTTAAAAATCATAAAGAATAATGTGCATGTATGCCTCTACCACCCCGAACCTCATCAAGAGGTATGATTGCAATGCACCAATAAATAAAAAAACCAAAAACTAAAATAAAATTCTGAAAGGAAATATTAAATACCAAAAAATCATAAAGAATATAAATACTGCCGGGCGTGGTGGTGCACGCTTGTAATCCCAGTACTTTGGGAGGCGGAGACAGGAGGATCCGGGTTCGCGGCCAGGCTCAGCTCTCTAGCTCTCTCTCTCCCTGTATCTCTCTCTCTCTCTCTCTCTCTCCTTAGTGAGGCTCTCTGCAACTTCGTGAGACCCGGTTTCAAAATAAAAAAGTATAAAAAATAGGGCCCGGGGGCGTAGCGCAGAGGTAGAATGCCCCTGCGTTCAATCCCCGGTACCGCAAAAAAAAAAAAAAAAAGAATATAAATACTATCATGTAATTGATGTCCAATGAAAGAATGAGCTATAAGGGGTGTACATAGCAACTAAAGTCCTGCATGAGGTAGCTTTACCTTACAAAACAATTTCTGTACTCATATTGTGATATCTTTTATATTTTACCCATAAAAACTACAATGTTAATGGGATAAACTGCACAATCTTGAATAGTGTATTAAAAGAACCAAAATAAAATGTTTCATGGATCCAGGGTTGAGGTTTAAGAGGAAATATAAGATAGTGCAAGAAGCAGATCAAAGCAGATTCCTCTTATTCAACTGGAATCAGAAGGGCTAAAGTTCATGCACGCTACTTGGTTGAAGACCAAAGGGAATATGAAGATGGACTGGAATTTATCATAGTGAAGACAGTGTTTACATTTGCCATGTCCATGCTGAATCTAGGCCTGACTGCTTAGGCTACATTCAATGTTCTTTCTCAACTGAGAAAGTACTGACTGATCTATTCAAATGTAATTAGCTTTATTTCCCCTTAAAACCCAGGGCATCAATCAGCCCACTATTCTGACCTTAACCAATTGCCATCATCAACTTCAACTGTACACTTTCTATTTAGATCTAAAGTATCCTTTCCACTTAAGGATAGCATGGCAAGCTTACCTGTGTCGGGGTAGAGCAGTCATAATTTGGAGAGACAGACACCAACATTATGTGAGAACTCTATGGCAAACTCTGCTTTTGAGCAGCCAGGCATTAACCTAACAGTCCATAATATTCTCCAGACTACAGCCCAATTTTCAAAACCTTATTCTGGTCAAAAGGACATGAGGGAGAGTTTTCTGAGGATTTTCTTTCCTCCTTCATGTGAGATAGCCACATTATGGGAAAGCCTCTTTTTCCCTTGTTACTTTTGTGAAGAGATTGGGTCCCTGAATTATTCCCACCGTTAGGCCTGAGCAAGAAACCAAACAGAGATTGAACCAGGAGCTAGAAGAACTGTAGAAAAAGGAGCTGAGCTTCCTAGATTAGGTAAACCTTGAAGGTACCTAGTTCTTGATTTCCCATTACCAAAAATCTCCTTTTTGTGTGAGACTTTGTTTGGTTGCTGTTACTTGCAACCTAACCCATTTCAATGTATGGATTTCCTTGCCCCTTCCCCAAAGTTAAAATCAACTAGACTCCTTTACATTAATAATCAATCATATTAATGGAGTTCTTTCTAGATTTCAAGATCTAGACACCACGGATTAATGCTTTGAACAATCTTATGAAAGCATTCTACTACATTCTAAATTTATGAGATCCAAAAAGAGATTAAGTAATTTGCCTAAGGTCCTTCAAGTATATTCACAGGCCACATAACAAAGGTCAATGACACATACAACAGTGCTCCCATAAGATTATATCACCTGGTATCTAGTGATAATTGTGGCTGTCTTAGTTTGTATAAGTCACTCTGATGTTCCCACAGTGACAAAATTGCCCAACAATGCATCCATCGGAATTTAGCCCTGTGATTATATGATGCATGTCTGTAAGAGGGAGACTAAGCAATACCCAGGCAGTGTTGCTCCAGAAGTCCCAACTTCTCCATGATATTGCTTCACTATGTGATAATGCTCATACTTTTGCCAGACAAACTCTTCCTTTTGGATTGTTTTGCACTTGTTGTCGGAATTGCACAATTTGTACCTGACATTTAGTCATCCTGTGCTATTTTCGCTCTACATTTTTCAATCTAGTTCAGACTTGTTTCACATGAGATTGTCTAATCATTCCTTTTGGTGCAATCCCTTTGGAATGGTCTGTTTTTCAGTACTCTTGTATTCTGTAAGGATTTGTAAGCACAAAGAATGCAGTATGCATAGAAATAATGATACAATCTCAGAATCAAAATGTTTGGCAATGATATATGTAGTCATCTTATTACAGTAGACTCAAACTATGGAATAATACTAGGACAAATATCTTTCCCACTTCCTCCCCTCATTCTCTATTCCTGAACACCTCCCCCCTTTCTATATAATATTGGAAATCATAAGAAAATTTCTGCAACATCCTTCTCTCACTATGCCTTCATCTAAATTTCACCATCCTAAGGATCCCTGTGTCCTCTTTCTCTATTTTGTATAAGGAAAATTCTTATTTCATTGCCCTTTTTCCTGTCCCCTCTTGACAGACTGCCATATGGTCTCTGGAAATTAACGCTTCCATTTTTTTTTCTTATACTTTCAACTTCTTTCTCTACTAGCTCCTTTGGATTAAAAGCAGTGCTCAAATCTCCATCTTAGAGAAAAATTAAAAGAAACACTATATTCCATAACATACTCCCACTTAGTTACTCCCATTAAATCATCTCATTTTATAGCCAAGTTCCTTGAAAATCTTTCTCATTTTTCTGTTCATCATTTCTCTGCCTCCAACTTAAGGAAAACTAGGTCTCTGTTGCTAAAATCATTACAGAAACCTTTTATTTTTTATTTTGCAGTACCAGGGATTGAACTCAGGGGCATTCTACCTCTGGGCTACACCCCCAGCCCTAGTTTTTATTATTTATTTTGAAACAGGGTTTCACTAAGTTGCAGAGGGCCTCACTAAGTAGCTGAGGCTGGCCGCAAACCCAGATCCTCCAGTCTCAGCCTCCCAAGTACTGGGATTAAAAGCGTATGCCATCACGCCTGGCTTTACAGAAACCTTTTAAATGACTGGACTTTCTGCTCCTTTTGCTCCTATGGAATGCTACTTCTTGCAGCTCTCTACTCCTTTAACTTCAACACTCTACTCTTTTCTTGTTGACTTCCTAGTTATTTGCTGCTAGATTTACTCATGGTTACTGCTTTAAAGAAGTGCTGATGTTTCTCACCCTTATACTTAGATGTTTCACAAATTGTCACCTTTTTTATTATTATTATTGCTAATCAAAAGTGGTGGCTTTTTAATCTCCAAAGAGTAGAAGTCCTCTCCATGAGTTATCCCTGACCCAATATCCGAAACTCCAGCATTAGGGCTAAGTTATAGAGCAAAATGTTTTGATTGCTATAAGGATAAAACACAGCCTCTTTTAAAATTTTAGTAAGGAAAATAGTCCTGAGCAATTGGATTTTGTGTGGTGGATGTTAGAAAAATGGGCAGAACTGATTATAGAATTTAGTGGGCAGGGTGAGAGAGGCATCTGTCACCTACTTGGTTATTTTGTTGAAGACATTGACTAAGCAAATGGTAAATGTTTCCATCATACATGTGTCAGGCTAAGATGACTTTTCAATGTCTACATTTAGGCTATATATACAACTAATGCCAAAAGAGCTAAAAGACAAGTAAAAATGTCATTGTTTTTATGTAAAATACCATATATAAAGTGCTCTAATGTTTGGCAAAAGAAAAGGATCTCTATGAAGCTGAGTAGGCATTCATGTTTCTGCTTTGTGTTGTTATGTATATTGTATTGTGGACTTGGGCTATTAAAATTAGATTACTTATGACAGAATAATTTAAAATTGCAAAGGGAATAAGGATAGATAGAGAATAAGAGAGAACGAGAGAGAGAAAGAGAAAGAGAGAGAGAGAGACAGACAGAGGAAAGAAGGGAAGAAAAAGGAAAGGGAGGGAGGAGGAAAGAAAGGAAGGACAAGTGCCAATGGGAGAAAGAAAGGGAAATTAAAAAATATATGGAATTACCTCTTTAAGAATCTTAACAACTCTTAAGGGATGAAAGAGGAAGAAAAGAAAACCTACTGGTTCTTACATAGTAATAAAAGTCGTCTCTCAATAAATGTGACTGTATTGTTTACTGTACAAGGGGAGCCCGTATTACTTTAAATCTCTGTCTTTCCCATGGCCTACATTGTTTAACCTTATACTACATTTAATCAAGTTTGATAGGCTGCATAACAAGGAGGAATTCCAGATAGTATTAACTCTCATTCTTTTATTCCCTGGACAGAGATATAGGGAAGAGGCAAAACATGAGTCTGAGGAATGAAGAGTTTCAGCATAATACACTGACCTCTAGAGCAAATGCGTTCCACGTGAAAGTGTTCATGTTAATAAAAAGGTTAGCACCATTAATTTCACGATCTCTTGTTTTGACAGCCAAGATGAATCTGTCTGTTTTCTTAAAGACTCTATCCTCTTTGCTGAATAGAACTCTCATTCACAATCATGGCAGTGAATCAATTAATACAGTTTCTTGAAAGGATTTATGTAATAATGGCCATCAGACAAATTGAGATAGTATTCAAGGCATTAATAATGAAATTTAACTTTACAATGCTTTTACAGATGTTTGCAAAAATTCCCTTCACATCTTTCCATGTATCTATACTTGCTTTTTACATCACTGGGAAATCAACTGATAATGGTCGCTGCAAAATATTAAGCAAGGTAAAGAGAATTACAGTGGAAAAGGAGCTGTACCCTCTTCCTGGTTCAGTCTAAATACAAAAATTCATTTTGAATTGATTGATCACAATCTGTGCTCTTCAGATATGGAGAACCAATGGATCTCTACATTGCCTAGCTAACTTACTCTCTAAATCTGTGAGCATCAATAATGATTCTCTAAATGACTTCTTGAAGCCATAAAATTTAAGAAGTGAGGTTCCAGAGAGCATGGATAAATAATAAAGAGGGATGGATTGCTATTGCCACCCTCCTCTTTGTGATGTCTCCACATCTGATCCAGAGATTAAGGGGCAAAGAGAGAAAAACTATGTGTATAAGTGGATGAGCTAATGGTTTCTTAGAATGATAGACCTTGAAGAGGTAGATATAAAAGACAAAAAGAAGAAGCAGGGGTATCTCAAAAGAGACTATATACACTTCCTAATTTAGTATAATATCAATCCGTATGTGCTAATATATCTCCACCTTGCAAAAATTCTAATGGCATGCCAACTTTTTTATTTTAACCTCAAATTGTCAACCTCCAGTTTAAGCAGAGCAAACCTGGGTTTCTTTCTCTTTTTTTTCCAATTTGTGTCATACCCTCTGTAGCCTTACACTGTGTATCTGTTTGCCCTCCCACAATTCACTGTAGAGATAATAAAAGGACATTTTATGTTTCACAAATTGTACCACTAGAATCAGCATGTAGACTTGTGTCAAAGCCCAATTACTCAGGACAATTATCCTTCAGTATAGCTTTATTTTCGATAGGTTTTTTCCAATTATCTCATAAGAAAGTAGCTGAGCATATTTAAGTATATATATGTACATATATATACACATATATATGTATATATATATATGTATTAATCTATCATATTAAAAAACATTTAACATATATCAAAAGCCTTGGTGGAGTTTATTTTTCATCTTTATTATTTCCCATTTCACTTGTTTTTATCAACTCTTCAGCCTCATTCTGTGAGTCTGTTTGCCCTCCTATGATTCACTGCAGGGATAATAAAAGGACATTTTATGTTTCATGAATCGTACCACTAGAAGAGGCATGTAGAATAAAAAATATGTGATTCTATCTTGTCATGCAATAAATCACTTTAATACTCATATTTTTATGGCTCAGCATTTGATAGACATCTACAATTATACAGTGTCAGCACTCATGGCCAACTCGACCCAATGAAGCACAGCCTAATGCAATAAAGAGGACACAAGGGTGTGAAGCCTGAGTCTTGAATCTGTACTATTTACTAGGTGACTCAGATAATTTTATCACTCTCTACTTAAGCTTCACCTTCTATAGCATGGAGATTATCTTATATAGTGCTGTTTCACAATTAAATAAGAATCATAAAAATAATTCATTGTGGAACTTGGCACATAGAATGTATTCAATGTAGGTCAGTAACATTCTTTCCTTCCCTAATAAATTCATTTCACTCTTGTTATTGTTAAAAAATGATTTAGATTGTTCTCCATTAAATACTTTCTTAAGGTAAAATGTGTAGGTCACTTGGTATTGGTAGAAGAAAAAATTCACACAGCTCACCATCTCTGATGTAATATCTATAAAGCACAGAAGGTGAGCCGGGCGTGGTGGCGCACGCTTGTAATCCCAGTACTTTGGGAGGCGGAGAACGGAGGATCCGGGTTCGCGGCCAGCCTCAGCTCTCTCGCTGTCTCTCTCTCTCTCTGTCTCTCTCTCTCTACTTAGTGAGGCCCTCCGCAACTTCGTGAGACCCGGTTTCAAAATAAAGTATAAAAAAATAGGGCCAGGGGCGTAGCGCGGAGGTAGAACGCCCCTGCGTTCAATCCCTGGTACCGCAAAAAAAAAAAAAAGCACAGAAGGTAATACAGAAATTGTGACAATTTACAGATTATAAGGTGATAAGCAATTGAATGCTAGCTGAGTACTTGGCATTTTGTTAGGGCTATGAGTAGATTATTTTAGTCAACCTTCTCAAAAGATCTGTGAGTTAGCTACCATTTTGATCTCATCTCTTCTACAAGTGAAGGTCCTGTGATACAGAGTTTTAAAAATCTGACCTAAGACTAATATCTTATTAGGGGTAGAGTTTTGTAGATTTGGAATTTGAATGAAATCACTATGATTCTGGAGCCTAACTTGGAATTTTTTAAATCTTGACCAGAGATGGGTTAGTAAAATATGATTGGCCAGTACCACAAAGTAGAGGAAACTATGAACAGTCCCACACATTCTTATTTTTTAAGTGAAACTACATTTTCCATATTCTTTTTACCCTTTTATTTCATACAAGTAGGTAACTATTTCAAAAGATGATCCAATTATGATCCTTACAGTACATGGTTCAGTCGTTCTATAAAGGGCATGTTACACTGTTAAAAGTGAATTTTTGTAGATTTTTGATAGATGTGAAATCCAAGATGTTTTCCTTAATTCAGTAGCTTTTATGCTATGTCAGCATTGAGGACCCTACCAAAGTACCCGTTTAAAAGAAACTGAAAATCTTCCATACTCTGCTGACTTCAGATAAATATTTCATACCTTGTGCTTAAGAATTGTCATATGTAAAAAAAAAACTTTAAAATTTTTAAATAAATTGCTTTAGTTTTATTTATTCATATCCTTAGGAGATGAACATAAGTAGATCTAAGTCTTGCTTAACTTTTAATGTACTTTTTATAAAAGATATGAATTGTAAATAGTCTGTTTGAAGCGAGTCTTCTAAATCACCTGAACTGCTGCACTATTGGCATGTCTTGGAGTCATTATGTATAATTGGTTAATGATGTATTTATTCTCACATTATTGGATCAGCTCCAGGGATAATCACTGATGAGTTTCAAAACTCCAGGAGGATTTCTATGCAGAGGTAAATGAATTAAAACACAAGATAAAACTAATTACTTCTATTTAAATTCAATTTTGGGGGGCAATCATTCTGTCTTGGGGGTCTTGCAGCAGTTTTCAGGAGTGATAAATTTGCTTTAGTTTGCTAAGTTGCATTTCTCCAGAGCTTAGAAATTAAATCATTGAAATGGAAATCAGGAAAGAAGTCATTGAAACTAAGTTTTGTGGTGGGATTTCTTACCTTAGTTCTTCATGTATTCTTTCTGATCCTTCTCTTATTTAAATTGGCCAGGGAAAATCTGAAAAATGGAGAATAAGAACCACTTTTGGAGCCTAAGTCAAATGTACATTACTTAGAGGTGTTAGTGTCTCCAGAAATTAAAGACCACAATAGAAAAAGGTTCACGTATACCTTGTGAAGGCATCTATAGAACTGTGAAGGTCTCTGTGATTGCAGATTTGGGTAGATGTATAGTTTTCATGTTAAGCACCTGGATATAGTCAAGTGATAAAACTTCAGTGTTCTTTTGCTTAGGAGTATTTTGTTTATCTGATATGATACCATGAGGCTGTATTTACCACCAAAGTATGGATATCCTCGGGACAGATTCATAAGTGAAGTATTACACCTAGTTTACGCATCAGGGGATAAAGGAGACCTTTCCAGGAAAGGGATGTCCCATGAAATGAGTTGCGGAAGCTATGGTGCATACATCAATTCAAATGAGACTCAGCTACATATAAAGGAAGACCTAAATAAAACTGGTTGAACAAGAAGGAAGTTCTCCCATAAAAGAATACTACAGCAAGGTGTTGGCGAGTTGGTGTGATCACTCTGTCATTATCAGGGATCAAGGATTGTTCTATGTTTCTGTTCTGATACTCTCTCTTTTGTCCTTACCACACAAACCTGTTGAAGCAATCCATGTCACCAATTGAATGGGTGGAGGAGAAGAAAGACCAGGATAGAGAACCAGTCATACAAATTATTCTTACCAGGATGCAACTATTTGCATGGACTAGAGAAGCCAGGAAAAGCTAAGGAGTGCATTTCAGGAAGGTGAGCAACACCTCAGAGTAAGGGCACCCTGGGGAATAGAAGACCAGTCCTCGGAACCACAACCAGCTCTGGGTGTTTGGGGACCTCAGTGGCAATGAAACTAAGCGAAACTGACATTTCTCACTTCTCATTTCTCCAACACGATCAGATAAAGGCTTAGATTTCATTCTCATTACTGTTTATGAGCTACGTAGTTGCTGTGTGCTTTGATGTGTACAACAGGCTGATTCTCAGATAGGAAATTACAACCAAACTGCATCCAGTTTTTAAATAGCTGCCCTCTTGCCATCATACCACTGCTGAATAATGAAAGTCATTTGATTTTTCCTCCTTTCTGTCAAAGACAGTTAAAGATCGTGAAATGCAGCTTTAAAAAATGTGTGCACCATATGAGGATGACTTATCATCGCGCCCTCTTTAAGCAGGCTGAATATGTGAAAATCAGATAGAGTCTGGAGGTACAAGTTCAAGAATGACTCAGCTCTCTGAAATTCTATGTAAATTGCTCTTGTCTCTTTGATTCCAGTATAAAGTTAAAAAAAAAGGCAAATGTTTGAAAAGTCGCCAGTTCATGGATGTACTATGGGGATTTATAACTCAAGACTATTATCTGTAATCCTTACTCTGAGAGATGTTATATTTGATAGTGGCAGAGAAGTAGTTCTGAAGTGGCTGTTGTAGAAATTAGCAGATGTTAAAGACCACTCCTTATTCAGATATATAATAAGTTTATTAACTACTGAAATCACTCCTGCCATTCAGCTCAGGGGGTAAAGGTGGGTAAACAGAGCTAAACAGCAGAGCTCTGATTAATTTTTCCCACTGATAGTCATAGTTCCTTTATTTTACCTTAGGAAATACAATGGTTGGAAGAGGCGGTAGAGTGTATTTTATCCTGATCCAATCTTTTTAGAAAAATTCTTAAATTTTAGTGTAAATCAAAGTCACCTAGCAACCCTGAAAAACAGATTCCCACAGAAGTGAATGTGATCCAATATGCCTGGGATGAAGCTCAGAAAGTTACAATACCTCAGGTGATTTTGATATAGATAATTCTGGGAACATTTTAGAAAACACTGATTTGGAGGAATGCAAGTATTTCTTTTATCTGCATATAGGACTTCATCATGTACATATTTTGATAAACAATTTTTTAATAAATTACTTTGACTGCTTGATTTGTTATTATGTACATAACTATAATGATTTACGGGATATAAAACATTCTTCACCTCATTACAAATGACCCCATAGGTCCTACATAGAATGGCTTAAATACTAAATAGCTATAATGTGACATGGGTTTATCAAAAACACTTTTAAATGTATTTGTAATGAGGTTGCTAAGATGAATATGCACATAATATATGATTTCACCACAGGCAATATGAAAGCAATATTTTTCTGATTGTTTTCTGCTGATTCCTACTGAATGTTGAACTATATTTACTGACTTTAAAAATATCTACGAAATGCATATAAGTCTGATATGAAGGCATTATTAAATTGTAGAACAGCTAAACCTTTTGCATATGTGGTCTCCACATTTTGAGCTTTTGTTATCTGTCTGGAAGATCTCTAGAAATTTAGTTAACACTTGCTCTCTCCAAGCGTTCAGTCCTCATGGAGAAGATGCTAGAATAGGATTTAGATTGAAGTCTCAGCTTTCATCTGCAAAAACTTAAATCACCATTAGAAACAGTCTTGAGTAATAAATACTTCGAAGGAGGCAGGGCCATCCTCCTCAGCCTCCCAAATTCACCATCTGGGGCCATTCTTTGGATTCTGCTTTACAAAGTAGTTTTCTGTCTCTAAGCCAATCCTTTTCATTTTCATTTAGAGAACATTTTTTTTTTCTGGACTCTTATTTACATTTTCATAGCCTTCAACTGACAAAGTATTTGCACATCTAAAATACAAATACTTTTAAAATTCAAACAGGAAAGAATGGAAGCCTTTTTTTTTTAAGGTAAAAGAGTCCAAATGGTTAAATATCCTGAGAAAGGTCTCAGGGACAAAGAACATGATAGAAAACATTGCCAATAATCTTGAACATTCTGCCAGTTTAGGAGGTAAAGTTGTCAGGAGCATTCTGAGAGTCTACCATACATAGCCAGAGTCTGAGATTTCTTAGCAAATTCACCCAGGGATGGCTTTTTATGGGTTACGTTACCTCTCTCTGTCATAGTCATCTCATTGTCAAAATAGGGCTAATAGTATTTACTTTGATAGATTATTACAGCAATTAAATTATATTTCACATGTAAAATAATTATCACTACTTATACAGTGAAACAATATGTACAATTTCCCTTTCATTATTCATTTTTAATTGTTAAAATTGAAGTTTTAACAAATTTGTTACCATTGTCTTCACTGTATTTTCTATCAAATTCATGACACAGTTTTCCATATATACTGACAGAAAAATAGATATATTCATTTAGCTTTAAAATGTATTTATGTTTTTGCTGTCAATTTAAAGAGACAAAATTTGTATCTAGGACTTCAGGAAAAATTTAATATTGATATTTTAACATGGACTGTGGGTTGAAAAACTCCCACAGGGTAATATACCTTCTTCACTATTTTCTTTCTTAATACTTTACAACTTTTTTCACTGGTGGATTCACAAAGCAGAACTGTAGAATAAAAATGATGGAAGGATCTTACCATTATTCACTTCATAATGGTAAAATCCTGCTGAAGCAACATATGTATTTATGCTTCACACTGCCATTTCTTCTTTGGAGTTCTGTTCTTTTACCCGATGGCAATGAGACTACTCCAAACTGCACAGAAACAGTCAGGTCAGAAACAGAAGAGACCAGCCAGGCATGGTGGCACATGCTTGTAATCCCAGTACTTGGGAGGCGGAGACCGGAGGATCCGGGTTCGCGGCCAATCTCAGCTACTTAATGAGGCCCTCTGCAACTTCGTGAGACCCAGTTTCAAAATAAATTATAAGAAAATAGGGCTGGGGTGTAGCTTGGAGGTAGAAAGCCCCTGGGTTCAATCCCCAGTTCCGCAAAAAAAATAAAAGAAAAAACAGAAGAGACCAGAAATATTTCACTTAGTGCAATGTTTCTTTTGACGTGTGCAGGACTGACACACCTCAGAAGGTTCAGAACTGATAATTTATTAATGATTAATAATACATTCCTATAAACTCTGATTTAAATCCTGTCTCCCTTTGACAGGAAAGTCAATGGGAGAAGATCATTTTTTTCAGACCAAGACAACTATGGTTTGTGCTTTCTGTTTTTATGCAGAATCTTTCAGAGAGGATGTATAATGAGATCAGAGACTGAAAGCATTGTTTTTGGTAAAGCAAGGCTTCTAATGCCAGCTGAGGAATATAAACTGTGAAAAAAAAATTAAGATGATGAAGCATTGTTTTATAAATTGCCAGGCAGGGTGCCGGGCATGGTGGCACACGCTTGTAATCACAGTACTTTGGGAGGCGGAGACCGGAGGATCCAGGTTCAAGGCCAGCCTCAGCTCTCTCTCTCTCTCTCTCTCTCTCTTTCTCTCCTTAGTGAGGCCCTCTGCAACTTCATGAGATCTGGTTTCAAAATAAAGTATAAAAAAATAGGGTCGGGGGTGTAGCGCGGAGGTAGAAGGTCCCTGGGTTTAATCCCTGGTAACGCAAAAAAAAAAAAAAATTGCCAGGCAGGCTCACATGGAACTAACAAAGCAAATCTCACTTGTTATGAGATTACCCTAGTTTCTAGAAAATGTGGTGTTAAACCCACTTCTGTCTCCTTCACACAAACACACACACGTGCCGGGCATGGTGGTGCACGCTTGTAATCCCAGTACTTTGGGAGGCGGAGACCGGAGGATCCGGTTCGCAGCCAGCCTCAGCTCTCCCTGTCTCTCTCTCTCTCTCTCGCCCTGTCTCTCTCTCTCCCTGTCTCTCTCTCTCTCTCTCTCTCTCTCTCTCTCTCTCTCTCTCTCTCTCTCTCTCTAGTG